>ML784765.1:1043819-1082279 GCA_009831015.1 Picea engelmannii | reverse complement strand
CCCCCCCCCCCCCCTCGTTAAATGTAGAATGCCCGGGGGGTCCGGAATTTAATCTGGGCCGTTGATTTTGGGGCTCATCTCTGGGCCATTCAGATTGGCAAGTTTGTTATTTCAAATTCCGGACCCCCCCTCTCGTTAAATTCCGGAAGGAGAGGGGGGGTCCGGAATTTATGTTATCCGTTGATTAAAACGTATGGTAAGTGGATGGGGGGCACATTGTATGAAAGTGCATGGGTAATGTGAGTGGGCGGGAGTGTGAAGGGATTAGTGGGGTGTGACATAGGGGGATGGGGAGTGGAGTGTGAGGTGGGGTAGGTGGGAGTGACGTGAGGGTGATGGGTGAGTGGAGTATTACGTAGGGTGAGGTATGAGGGGGGTTTAGTGGAAATTGACGTGAGGGGATAGGGATGGGTAGACTTTGGTTATAAATTTGTTTTTAATTTTTATGTTTTATGTTTTATGTATTAAGTTTTGTTTTTTATGTTTTTTGAATGTTTTTTATATTAGTTTTTGTATTTTCTTTTATTTAATTTTCAATTGGTTATGATTTGTTTTATTTAATTTAAATATAACTCTAAATACTAACTTAGTTACTAACCTAGGTATTAAACTTAATTAATAATTAATTAATTATTTAACTAGTCATTTATTAATTAATTTAACCTATACTAACTTTATTGCTACTCTTGTTTATCCTAAGTCTGTTTGATTATGGACAGGTGAAGGTGGTGGGATAATGGAGGCTGAAAAAAGACAAGGGGAGAGGGCGCAGTGTGTATGAAGGATGCAGCAGGGTGATGGAGGATTGAGCGACAAGAATGGAGGGAGGAAGCGGAATCACCTGAGCCAGGACTTTGTCATCACGAGATAAACGCCAAATCAACAATCGAAGAATCGATTCGCCTATAATTATAGGACCCCAACATAGGCTCCACCTGGGGATGGCAGCTTCTTTCAGGAGGTGTCAAGAACCACATACTTCTGAACATGCAGACCAGAGCTTTATCCATTGGGATGATCCCGAAAACTTATTCTGCAACCTGTACCTGTTTTGATCTTGCAACTGAAATGAGATCAAATGAACACTGCTGAAAAAGAGATGCTCAGAATGCTGAGCTTATTCATTTTTTCCTACCTACCCTACTGCAAACATTGCTCAACTAGGTAATGGAAAAATGCCAATGGAGCCAATCCAGCAGTTGATTTAGTGGCTCTGTTCTTTCACTGTCTGTGATGAAAATCAGAAGTAAGTCTGTTACTCGTGCTTGAGAGTAACTTCCACCGTGCTTTCCCTTGCATAAGATTTGATCAACCCAAACAATAGGAAAAACATCAGCAACGGAAAAATATCCTGTATTAAAGAATTTGTCCATATATGTAGCTACAGGATCAAGGTAGAAATGACATGCTCCTTGATTCTTGAATGGCAGCACTGGCACTGTATCTATGTTATCTTCATCCTTATGCATTTCCTGACATGGCTGCAACTTTCCTGATGGGTTTTGAACTGATGCTTCTGCTGAACATACCCCTGTAACTGACTGTCTAATCATATCCCTATCATAGCAACTTTTTATCTCATGACTGGTGAATGAAGAATGATTTTGACCACACAGGCCATCTAACAGATCAACTATTGGATCCTGAAAGGACTGACAAGACTGCTGCATTGAATCAAATGAAATTTTCTGCTTGTTTCTGTATTCATCCTTCAACACTTATCCAAGAGTCTCCTTCAAAACTTGAAATTATTTAAAGCACAATGGTACAGAGTTATTTTGGATTAACTCATAGTTTGTCTCAGGCTTTAAGCTTTCATTCGGAATTTGAAAATCAATGTAGGTCAAGGGCTGTGATTCTGGGTTTAAAACAGTCTCCATATCCTTAATGACATCTTCAAATGATTGATCAGAGACATTTCTGTCTTCACTATTTACAACTGACCTAAGTCTGTTACTCGTGCTTGAGAGTAACTTCCACCGTGCTTTCCCTTGCATAAGATTTGATCAACCCAAACAATAGGAAAAACATCAGCAACGGAAAAATATCCTGTATTAAAGAATTTGTCCATATATGTAGCTACAGGATCAAGGTAGAAATGACATGCTCCTTGATTCTTGAATGGCAGCACTGGCACTGTATCTATGTTATCTTCATCCTTATGCATTTCCTGACATGGCTGCAACTTTCCTGATGGGTTTTGAACTGATGCTTCTGCTGAACATACCCCTGTAACTGACTGTCTAATCATATCCCTATCATAGCAACTTTTTATCTCATGAATGGTGAATGAAGAATGATTTTGACCACACAGGCCATCTAACAGATCAACTATTGGATCCTGAAAGGACTGACAAGACTGTTGCATTGACTCAAATGAAATTTCCTACTTGTTTCTGTATTCATCCTTCAACACTTATCCAAGAGTCTCCTTCAAAACTTGAAATGATTTAAAGCACAATGGTACATAGTTATTTTGGATTAACTCACAGTTTGTCTCAGGCTTTAAGCTTTCATTCAGAATTTGAAAATCAATGTAGGTAAAGGGCTGTGATTCTGGGTTTAAAATAGTCTCCATATCCTTAATGGCATCTTCAACTGATTGATCAGAGACATTTCTGTCTTCACTATTTACAACTGACCTAGAGTTTCTTTTCAGAAATTGAAAAGATGAGAAACATAAGGACAAAGTGTCTTCACTTACTCTGACATTTTCTGCACATTTCTCATCGTTGTCATGACTGTTGTGCAAGGGCTGATTGTCGCATCTGAATGGTAAATGATCTTCTTCCTGCCAATGACATGCTGCCGGTTTCTCTAAACAGTCAACCTCTATTTCATCTTCCTGATCATCATCATACTGATCCCACTTGGGTGGACAATCCAAGTAAGGAATGTCGTCAAGCATGCACATCATATCAGCTGGTCGTTCCTCTACAAGTTGATATGGAGCTTCATCTTTGACTGTGTTGTGAATTGAATACATGAACGAATCATTATTCAAACCATGGTACCCAGGATGTGCAGCAACATGTTTGGGAAATGTGACACTTTCTTTCTCTGAAATTAAGGGACCATGATGTCTTTGGACAACAAGCTCCTCTTTTATGTTAATCTTCTGCATCAACTTTTCCATAGCAATAGCCAAAATCTGCAGTTTAGCTTCTGATGACTTCAGCTGCTCTCTTTCTTTGTCCTTTAACTTTGACCTTTTGATCAGCAAGTTAGTCTCCACATCAATTGCAATGCTCTGCATTTCTTCGAGGCTTGTAGTGTTCCTTTCTCTTAACTGAAATGTCATCTCAGGATCGAAGGCATCTGGGTAATGCAAATGAGCTGACCCTGGGGGTGGCCTTATACCAGCAGGTATGGCATGATATACTTTATTGAATCTGGTTGAGAAATGTTGTACTGTCTCCCCTGGCTTTCTTTTCAAGTGTTCATACTCTTCTAGGATGAGGAAAACATTTCCCCTGATCACCCACCTATCCAAGAACACTTGCATGAACTGATGAAAATTTCTGATTCTTGCAGCTGGCAGATTTTTGAACCAATCTTTAACTTTACCTCCCAAGGACAGGGCAAGCATCCTGATACATACATCATCATATTCAACCTCATAAAGGTCAAGGAAATCCTCAAGGTTTTGAATATGATTTTCAGCAGTGATATTGGCATTCTCTCCATCAAACCTAGGCAGATTATTGATGTAATTGACGGGGAGGTCATGGATAATAGGAGGCAACTCTAGAGGCTTGTATCTGTCTGGGACTTTTGCAAGCACAGGAGATGAAGCAAGGGGCTTACAAACATACAGAGGTTTAGTAGGAGTAGGAGACAAAGAAAGAGGCTTATGTCTCACTAGGGTTTCTACAGGTGCATCTGGGATGTGCACAGGTGTATGAGCATGTACATAATCTACAGTTTGGGGTTTAATCTCTGGGGGCTCTTCAGGCTGAAAATGGTCATCCCGAATTTCAACAATATACTCTAGACCAGGATCATGATAAGAGACAAAGTAATTGCAGATGAAACCAAATATGTCTTGAATGCAATTTGAGCTTGAATACCTGGTATTTCTAGGCTGCTTGGTCATGCTTCAAGTTCTTCCTCCAGTGGAGTCTTCGAGCTAGCATTGTCTGGAGCTGATTAGAGTCACCAGGTGAATGATCTCAGCCTTCTTGTGTCTGGTCACTGTCCACCATCAGTGATCAGAGATGGAGCTTGAAATGTACTACTGGGAAGAGTTCCCCAGTATGGTCGCCATTATGTTAGCACTCTGTAATTTGCCCAAGGCTATGAGGCAGTTACAGAGGCAACATCAAAATCACTTTGAGTCTTGGATCTAGCCCTTCAAGACTTAGAGAGGGATATCTCTGTCTGATATAGCTTTGTTTGAAGAAGTATTAGGCTAGTTATGAAGAACATGGGTTGGGGTTTTTAAATGATTGTTTTGGAACAGCAAGGAGGGCCATTGGGCAAATGGGGTCTGCGCTTTAAACAAGGAGATTCACTCTCAGATTTGGACAGAGTTCTTTCACAGGGCAAGGTAGCAGCAATATTGGATCGAATTGAGTTTTAATGGTATTGATTTGAGGAAGAAATAGGGGAGATAAAAACCAGGCACAGGAGCAGCTAAGAATTCCTGAACTAAGCTTTAGCAGAAAACATAAAAATCATCAAAAGCTCAGAGGCAGAGTATCTGCTGATAAATTCTGCTTCTATTACTTTCCTTCTGATAATAAGAACTGAAAACAAGCATAATGATCACAGGAAAAACATTAAACAGAGAAAAACACCACCAATATCACCACACAAGAATCCTGTAAAAGAAAACATGTTCATTGCTGATTGCTCATCCCAAAATTACAGAGAAGAAAAAGGTCTTCTGGTCATACATAACCCACAGTCCAGTCATGAAACCTCACAGGTTGAACCCTTTTACATTAAAATCATTTGAATAAATAATATAGCTCATCCCAATATGTTTCGGAATTCGGTTTAACTGCCTCGGCCAAAAATAGTCACCACTCCCACAAAATTTGGAGTTTTCTGCCATGAAAGACGGACTGTTTTTCTGTGAAACAGGGGTCCGATAAGATGTTATTTTATCTTCAATGATGACACCTGGGAGAAAACTGAAAGAGGTTATTGTATATGGGCATGTACTGGACAAAAACCTCCTTCGGTTTCGCCAAATTCATTTCCAGCTGGCCGTGACAGCTCCTGCAAGATCGGGACTGTAACGGAAATTTGAAAATATGGAAAAATAGGCCTCAAAGATGTCTTTTATTATCCCGGATCGTAACTCCGTTGCAAAAAATGAAAGAGGTTTTTGTTCCTCGGCCCGTGATGAGAAAAAAACTCTCTTGGATTTTTAAAATCCATCTCCATTTTCCCAAAAATAGATCTGTAAGAGGAAGTGGTAAAATAGGCAAATATTGGCAAAAATTGGGGAAAGTGGTTTTTTGCGTGGTAAGCGGTATTTCGGACCCCCCCCGCTCGTTAAATGTAGAACGCCTGGGGGGGTCTGGAATTTAATCTGGGCCGTTGATTTTGGGGCTCATCTCTGGGCCGTTCAGATTGGCAAGTTTGTTATTTCAAATTCCAGACCCCCCCTCTCGTTAAATTCCGGAAGGAGAGGGGGGGTCCGGAATTTATGTTATCCGTTGATTAAAATGTATGGTAAGTGGATGGGGGGTGCGTTGTATGAAAGTGCATGGGTAATGTGAGTGGGCGGGAGTGTGAAGGGATTAGTGGGGTGTGACGTAGGGGGATGGGGAGTGGAGTGTGAGGTGGGGTAGGTGGGAGTGACGTGAGGGGGATGGGTGACTAGAGTATTACGTAGGGTGAGGTATGAGGGGGGTTTAGTGGAAAGTGACGTGAGGGGATAGGGATGGGTAGACTTTGGTTATAAATTTGTTTTTAATTTTTGTGTTTTATGTTTTATGTATTAAGTTTTGTTTTTTATGTTTTTTTTATGTTTTTTATATTAGTTTTTGTATTTTCTTTTATTTAATTTTCAATTGGTTATGATTTGTTTTATTTAATTTAAATCTAACTCTAAATACTAACTTAGTTACTAACCTAGGTATTAAACTTAATTAATAATTAATTAATTAATAATTAATTAATTATTTAACTAGTCATTTATTAATTAATTTAACCTATACTAACTTTATTGCTACTCTTGTTTATCCTAAGTCTGTTTGATTATGGACAGGTGAAGGTGGCGGGATAATGGAGGCTGACAAAAGACAAGGGGGAGAGGGCGCAGTGTGTATGAAGGATGCAGCAGGGTGATGGAGGATTGAGCGACAAGAATGGAGGGAGGAAGCGGAATCACCTGAGCCAGGACTTCGTCATCACGAGATAAATGCCAAATCAACAGTCGAAGAATCGATTCGCCTATAATTATAGGACCCCAACACCACTGAGTCATGCTACCACATTACACATGTTATGATATCAAATTGTAACATCCCCAACCACCCAAGCTAGACCATGCTACTCCAACACTCTCACTACACAGTTTATACTTTAAACATAATCTGCATAGTTTCACTTGAAGTAACGTGCTCAACCCAAGCTTGAGTCGTGCCACACAACTTATAACAATGGAAGAAACAATATCTTAATAACACAATCTTAAGAAACAAAAATAACTCAAAAACTGTGGGCACCAACATTATGATCACACAACATAATTGCGTGCACATTCATCTAGGCATTATGTGCCACTTCCGATTTCACTGTGCGCGGGGTCTATATTCTTAAACACACACACACAAATTCCATCCTCTTGATGCACATAGGCTACAATCCTGCGCACCCGACCACTCAATCCTCTTCTTGACAATTCATAACCAAAATCACAAGGTTAACTTAACTGGAAAAAATATCCACATTTGTCATATACATGCACAACTACAAATACAGGCTATAAGAACCATACTTACATGAACAAGCAACAAATAAAAAAATAAAAACAATTACTTATATGCAACAACATACAATAATTAACCCATGTCAAACATAGACAAAAATGCACATAGTAACCAAGACAAGCACATAAGGAACACTTATCTTAAATGAAAGTCACCAACTGCAGCCTTGACTCAGACGTTCCTCCTAGCCATAAATTTTGTTTCTCATTAAGATTTCAAGAATAGGTCACCCCCGAGCTGGGGTCAACTCCACCAAGGCCAAAGCGTTCCTAGCGACAAGCTATGGTCTGAAACTCAACCAAATTTCCCAATCCTAAGTGCCCACTGTTGCAAATAGCCCACAGTCCCACAGTCCCACATTCCCCACACACCTGTCACACCCAAGAAAGTGTGCCCCTTCTTTGCTCAATAGTCATCTGACTACCCCACTTCCCTTCCCAGGGTTACTAACAACAGGCCAGATAGGAAGTCTCTGAGCCTTGGGACTAATGCTTAGTGCACCAGGGAACAACACTAAAAATAAATCTCACCTGGAGAGTATGCCCACATGTTTGAAAACCACTCCACAACAACTAGTCTCTCACCCATAGAGACTACTCACGGTTTGTCAAACCGACTTTTTGACAGTATAATTTTGGTTACACCCCCACAACTCCTTGCAAGGTTCTCTAGCAGATAAGGTAATAATCAAATTTTCCATACAGTTAGATCCCCTTCTACACATGATAGCCTGCAACATCAATACTAATACAACCATGCCCAAAATACACTAAAGTCAACAATATATATTGCATGCCTTCCACTTCAGACTTGTCACCTTCAAAAGTAGCTTTAAGCCACTTGGTGACCCATTCCCTACCCTCGGGAACTTAGGATAAAAACATATCCATAACATTATAGTTTTTGGAAATATTATTAAAATATCCCCCCCTTTTCCCTTTTTCGATGGAGTAGGTCCCCCATCTCTTTTCGTTTGATTCAGTCAGGACACAACAATGCAATATTATATTAATAATTATGATTATATTTACATGGATATGTGCGCTGGCCTATCTGTGTCTAGGCTCACCAGCCTCATAATCACACAAGCTCTTTGGCCTCAAAACATAAACATTCATTCTTGTGCACTAACCCAAGTGCGCACAACACAGTGCAATGTGCACACTTACCCGGGTGCACACAACACACAAAATGTACGCACCCTATGTTTATAACAATTCTCTATGCACTTACTCTAATCCATGTAAAACCAAAACTAGGTGTCCTTGGTTCACTAGCCTAAATGTACATTACATTTACACTTGATACCAATCAACTCACCATCATATTTTTATAATTACAAAGGGTTCTAGATCAGGGACACTACAATCCCCTCCCCCTTATTTATGCAATGTCATCAGTGCATCAAATACACATGTATGTACAAAATTTCAAAACTCTTCAAAAATATGAGGTTACTCTACTCACATAGCATCCTCTCACTTCGAGGTTTCATCCTCAGGAACGTACTAGGTTCATTGGACCTTTACCAGCTCCATGAATCGATTATGGAGCTACTTGATTTTCCCATCCAATATGAAAACTAGTTGCACTTGAAATATGCCTTTCGACTACACCTGAATCACATTCCAATCAATGACATGATTAACATTAGGTATATACTTCTTAAGCGATGACACATGGAAAAAATTATGAATACACAAGGACATAGGAAATGCAAGCATATAAGCGATAGGACCAATCCTTTCAAGGATTTCAAATGGACCACAATAGCACACTGCTAACTTATAATAGTTTCCCAACTTTAGGGAACTGCGCCTGGCCTTCACTTTCAGAAACACGTGATCACACACTTCAAATTCCTTGTGGATTCTACCTTGATCTGCGCAACTTTTCTGTCTGCCTTGGGAATACTTTAAATTCTGCTTGATCTTTACCATCTACTCCTCCATTTCCCGGAACAAATATGGCCCAACAACTGCATGGTCTGCTGGGTTATCCCAACTTACTGACGTGTTGCACTTTCTACCATAAAGTGCCTCAAATGGGTTCATCTTTAAAGATGTATGATACCCATTGTTGTAAGTAAACTCTAACAAATGAAGGTAGTCCTCCAACTTATATTGTTTATCCATCACATACATCCTCAAGATGTCTTCAATCACCCGGTTTACCCTCTTAGTTTGATCATTTGACTCAAGATGATATGTTGTGCTGAAATTTAGACTTGTCCCAAATTCCTTGAATAACCCTTTCCAAAAGTTTGAGGTGGACTTGGAATCTTTGTAAGACACAATTGTCTTAGGAACACCATGCAACTTAGCAACTTCATGCATGCATATCTCAACAATGTCGACTGCCTTTTGCGATGACTTCACTAGAATAAAATGGACAACTTTAGTTAGCTTGTCCACCACCACCATAATAGAATCATGTTGCTTAGCAGTCCTAGGCAACTTAGTTATGAAGTCCAGGGTCACAACTTCCCACTTCCACTTAAGAATAGGAAAATCCTGCAGCAAACCAACTAGATGTCTGTGCTTATCCTTGACCTTCTGACATTCAAGACATCTCGCAATAAAATCCACAACTTCCTTTTTCATACCTGGCTAAAAGTATTGCTTCTTGATCGCAACAATGGTCTTCTAGTAACTTGGATGTCCTACATAAGGAACCTTATGCATCTCTGACAAAATTAGGTTCTTCAACTCTTGAAATTTGGTTGCAACATGCCTCGTTGTAAGGTCACACTTATATCCATATAGTTCATATATGATTTGGAAACTTCTAAAATTATGTCGTCCAAAACATTCTAGTACATGCTAATGGTTGTAGCATGCATCTCATGCATCCTGTTGTTGAGTGTGTTGGCCACCTTGTTCTCTTTTCCTCTAATATGATTTATGTCAAAGTCATACTCACTAAGAAAATCTAACCACCTGCTTTGTATAGCATTCAAACTTGGCTGTCCAAACAAATACTTCAGACCAATGGTATGTTCTCAGTTCAAATCTCTCACCCATGAGGAACAACAGGCTCTATGCACTATAACTTCCAACTCTAAATCATGTGTAGCATAGAGCCTGTTGTTCCTGAGTTTATACTTTAAGGCTCTAAAGTATACCGTCAAGGCATCAGGAAAGGTAGAGATAGTTAATGGGTAAAAAGAGTAGTTTAAAGGAAAGCAAGATCAAGGTTGGTTCCTTAACTGTCTTTGTCTAGCTTCCCATTGTTCTTGGATGCTAATATCCCTTTCAATCACAGCCCATGAACGTTCAAGTTCTACCCTTCTATTTTTTGTTTGTAAGATGGTATTGAATAGGTTTAACGCAATTCTTATCTGATCTGATAGACCGGGTTCTATATTAGGCTGTCTGGTAACTTGAAAAGTCATGAAAGCTAAGGATTTCCTTTTTGTAAGTCAAAATTATTTTCAAGGGTCGCAAATTTTTGGTTTGAATTAATAAAAATAAAACTTCCAAATTATGAATCAATAGTATAATAGAAATAAAGTCCGTTTCTAGTACCCGAGTCAAATTTAAAAGAGACGGTGCATGGAATGAAGAAAGAAAAAGAAATATATAGTTGTATAACAAAAATGAGGTGTCAATTAAAGAGGAATCTCATTATATGCTAATAGAAGAAAGAGGGATGATAACTTTGAAAAAAGTATATAATTTCAGAGTTCTAAAATGTTCATAGGTCTTATATCCGCTGACAGCTGATATAGAGGAAAAACTACAAACGGTTAGATAATCTAAATGTTCAATCACCACAATAGAAGTTGCATCATGAAAGCATTTAAAGAAGGTATGAAATAAAAGATGGAATGACAGAGAAATACATAACTCAGGCTTGACAAGATCTGGAATCTTCAATCTATATTGTATTAATTCTCGCAAAATGAAATTTTCTCTTTACAATCCCATCCAGAAAAAATCCCTCTCTTAGTCTTGAAAAGTTCTATTTATACAAAACTACCAATCTTAAGACGGTTGGTGATTTCCTAATTCCTAGTGACTAACTATTTGTTAAAAATAGATCAGAAACCGTTTGCATGATCTTCTCCATTTTTCTGTTTTCTTGGAAGTAAAGATCTTCCAAATGATACTTTTACTTTGTTGACGACTCTCCTTCTTTTGATGTAATAAATTCAATGCATCTCTCCAGGAACTATGTAAAATTTCTGGGGGGTTCTGGAAGGTCTTTTGCTTCGAACAGATAAAACTTTCTCTGTATCTTGGAAAGAAGGTATTCAACTCCTTTATCTGCAAACTTTATCGAATACAGTTTTAATTTGGGCTCAACTAACAACTTGTCTATTAGGGTGACATCCATTTCTCTTAGCTGTGAAATTTCTGTTTGAATTTCACTCAATTTTTCTCTAAAATTTAATTGATGTCTTACAATATTAATTTGTCCCAGAAGTCCTGTACAATTTTCTTTTCCAATTTTCAACGACCCTTTGTCTAAAAGATCAAAAACTTCTTCACAGTCATCTATGATTTCCTTGAATATTCTTTTGTTTTCAGTTATGTTGGTTTCCCATAGCTTGAGCATGATGTTGCCTCTGATCTGCTCTGTGGCTGATATTTTCGTAGTTTTGGATGTCTCTTCACTTGCTGAATATATGATTTCCTTTTGGAGAGTAACCCTTGCTGCTTTGGCTTATTTTTCCTTCAGGATAATATTATCAAAGGCATTATCTGCTTCTTGAAAGTAACTCTGAATAATCTCTATCTTGGAAATCAATTTCTGCTGCACAACTTCTATTTTTGAATGCACTTCCAATGATTAGGCCTGGAAAGCTTTTAGATCTATGACCCGACATTCCATCAAATTTAACCTATCCTATAATTGTTCTGCATGCTCCTTTTGCTGAGCAACCTGTACCTGACTTGCTTGTATCTTCTGGTTCATTTCATCCAGGCTTGTTTTGAGTAATTGAATTTCTAGCCTTTCGATAGCCCTGGTCTGCTCCAAGATTTTACTCACCTCTTCTCTGATGTTCTCCTCAACATTCTTTAACTGATCTTTTAATTGAGATATCATGTTATCACTCTTCTTTATCCTCATTCTCATGTTTCCCACGGTAAAAAAGTTTGTTGTTTCCATGGCTCCCATGGAACCTGCTATCTCTGTAGCGAAATCCTCCTCCTCCAAATTATGTCCATCTATCAAGACTTTATGCTTTTTTACCATATTCCCCTCCTTATGCATCTCTTGTTTCAGGACGACCTTCCTTTTTCTGCTGAAAAAATAATCAGAAGGAGGAATCTCATCTATGGGGATAGAGGTGAGGTCATCAACAAATAGAGCTCCTGTCTGTGGGAATCCAAAAGAAGACTGTAAGAGGAAAGTTAGTTCATTTTAAATATTGCTATTGAGACAGGATTTCGCGTTTCGGGGATTTACTTACATGAGGTATGTCACCACTAAACCCTGAATCTTGAAATCGCGATGGGATTGGTTTAAGCCTTAACTTTGGTATTGAGTCGGGACTTCGCGTTTCGGGGATCTCACTTACATTAGGTATGTCACAACTAAACCCTGAATCCTGAAATCGCGATGGGATTAGTTTAGGACTTAAATTTGGTATTAGTAATTTAATTAATTAGGATCAAGAACTAACTTCCATTTTTTTCGAGAAATCGGGGATCGGGATTTCGTGATTCGAAATGTATTGAAAATGTGTTGTTCTGAGTAAACCCGAATCCCGAAAGGTTAAAAGATTTTTAATTAACTCGTTTAGGGTTTTAATTTATCGTGATTAAAAGTACTTTACATAACGCGCGTCGAGACTTTAAAAACACTTAATCTTTCTACCTTTTATTATTAAAAAATAAAGCCATTTTGGGATTTCGGTACCGGGCTTTTGGGACTGATATCGAGGATTATACCTTATGAAAAGCTGAATCCCGGAAAATAAAAGTTTTAGTCTTAGAGATAAAAAACTTTAAGACCTGGTTTCAACATAGGCTCCAATTGGGGACCTCGTCTCCTTGTGGGACGAGGAGAACGGGCATACTTAGTGCCTTTTATTGGGTAAATGGGGTCAATTATTCCAGTGTGTGAGACATAGTTGTGAAAACCCTACTAGGAGGAAAAAGATTTCAACCTTAAGTTCGGAAAACTTTCAAGATTAAAATGTTCGACAATATCGAGATAGGCTCACATAGATTTCCCTTTCTAAAATTGACCTCACACTTGTGCAAGATAATCGAAACAAGATTAGTCGTTCTAGCAGTTTTTATTTAATCGTATTCGCATCAAGAGACTCTTAGAGTGTAATCTGGAATCCCATAATATTAGAGTGTAATCTGGCTGAAAGAAGAAAATTACCAGAGCATCTTGTAATTCGTGTATAACAACCTTGTCTGGTATGTAGACATTGCTTCACTACCAGCGGGCCTGTTCAGTACCCCGGTGAAGTTATCCGATTTTCCACATTGAATTTCCTTTCACCAATTCATTCTTTTTAGCATTTAAATGTTGAGATGAGGGCAATCATATAATGAATTTCCTTTCATCATCTCTTTAGATTAGATGGGGGCAATCGATAACAAATTTCCTTTCACCGTCTCTTTATATACACTTTTGTTATGAAGTGGGGCAATCAATAAGTATGTAACATACTCAGGGAAAATATACTGCTAAATTTTTTTTTACAGCAAAGGTCTGTCAACTTATTTAAATAGATCTGGATTAATCTTCTTTTGGCCCTCAGATACTTTAACTTTATGGAGACTCAGGGAAAACTTATCAATATTTTTTAGGGACTTCCCTTGAACGAAAACGATCATTTTATTTCTGCTAGAACGACTAAAAAGGTTAGGATTAGCCCAAACATACTTCCAAATCAGCCAAAGTTTAGGAGAAACATAGAATTTTACCTATCCTCGCTTTGAAAGTTAGCCTGAACGTTTCCGAAATTGAGATGAGATTTTTTCCTTTTTTTTTTTCAAGATCTAATGGGAAAAATTCAGGGTTGGGCGAAGAGTAAGCTTGATAGTGATCGAAGGGAAAAGGTGAGAGAACCTCGAAAACTTAGGAGTGCTAACAAGTATTATTTATTTATTTTTTATTTTTTATTTTTTTTACTGTCGTGAAAATTTGCGTCTCGTTCATTTGTACCTAAATCAATATCATCACCAATGGATAAAATATAATTACCTAAATATTGATTTGAAATATATACAGGGTGTTTATTTGGGTTGTGTGGATCACTTACCGTGAGTGCCACCCTAGTTTCTCTGTACAGGCGCGCGAACTGTCCTCCAAAAATTGGAATCGCAACATATGTCATGTCAAGCTGGAGAGATCCCCCAAGCTTGGCACCCCAGGATTTGGATAACAACATACCATATTTCGGAGGGATATCGGCGACCACTACGTCCATGAGAATGCTTTTCGCAGGTATTTGTGCCAGATTTACCACCAAGTCTTTAATCATGCCTATACATTTAACTTTTCTTGAATCGAATGAATACAAATCTCCATAAGGCCTAGTGATTTCGAGACCCAATTTATCCATAATGGCTTCAGGCATTACATTGTGGGATGCTCCAGAATCGAGCATACATTTATGGAGTAGTTGTTCGAATAAGGTTAATGTGATATAGAAGGGGGCAACAATGTCTTTGGTGCCTTCGAAATGTGGACCGAAAACTATCTTCGGTTTGTCATATTCTAAGTTAATGACATCGGCTTGGATTTCATCTTCTAAAAAACTAATCATCTTAGCAATTTATTTTCTGTAGATTGGGTTTTTTTCCAGCTCGACAAGAGGTATGGGGATCTTGATTTTATTGATTTCATTTTCCAGATTAAAATTCCTCGCAATTTTGTCATTCTCTATGGTTTGGGCTTCAATCCCCTTCTTATCAGCTTTCTTTTGTGGTGAAGGTTTTGTTTCAGTTGCAGGAGCTTTCGCTTTCTGTGTTTTGATTGTGGGTGTTTTAGCTGCCTTAGTCTTGGTAGGCTATGTGTTTGTTATGTTAGTTTTTTCATTCTGCTTTTCAGCATTTTTTGAAACAGTCTCATCTGTCTCGCCCCTCGGTAAGATCTTTTTCGTTTGGGCGATTGTGAGACTCCTGTTTCTAGGCCTTAGATTGTGCTTCTGGTGAAGCTCGACCATTATACCATCTGCAATACCCTGGTAGGTCAAATCTTCAGAAGTATTGTTGTTTAGGTCATTTTCCAATCTATTTCCTTTATTTAAGAATTTTTCATAATCTTGTCTCGATAAATAGGGTTGTAGCTCATCATCACCCAAATTGTTTATATCTTCCTCTAATTCCTAGAAATCTTCTAAGTCTTCCTCTCCAATGAAGTTTTCACTCTTGAAGGGGGTTGGGATTTTTTGATCCTCATTCTTAATCTGTCTTTGTGGGGCTTGAGGATTGGGATTCCTTCTGAAATCCTTTCTGGGAAAATGGTCATTTTTTGTTTGATCTAATTCCATTTTCCAAATCTTATTAGACAGTTCTTTAATTATCCTAGCCATGTCATCCATTTTGTCTCCTGAAGATCTTCCTGACCCAGAAGATCCTCCTTGTTCTCTGTACCTTCTAGTTTCTTTATTTCCAGTCTTCGTTTTGTCTTTTAGCTTTCCTGAAGCCATCATGTTTGATTCAATTTATAGGGCATCGTCTTACATCTTGGTGAGGTCTACTGATATCCTCTCTCTTAATAGTAGGGCGAAATCAGGGTTGAAAGCTCCAGCGAAAGTTACTTTCGCTGCAGGTTGAGAAGGTTTGACCTCGATGGGAATTTTATTATACAATTTATTAAACCTTTGGGTGAACTCGAGAATTCATTCAGAATTTTTCTTCGTAAGAGCCCTGAATTCAGTCAGATAATACAGGTGATCTTTCCTTTCTCCCCATTGTCTGATGAAAGCACTTTCGAGTTCATCGTATGACCTTAAAGATCCCGCTGCTAAGCCTCGGAACCATGTTCTAATCTTCCCTTTGAAAGTTTGTACTAAGAGTCTGGAGTAGACATCTTTGTGTTCAAGTCCTAGGATGTTAGCAAATTGGTCAAAGAAATTGATGTGTTCTTGTGCGGTTAAATCGCCTTCCCTTGTGAATTTTGGGAGATTTTTCATGTAATTTTCTGGAAGGTCATGTAGGGGAATCAGGAGGACAAGAGGGGTGTATCTGGTAGCCACCTTAGCGAAAATTCCAAGGAGTGGTACTTTTCCACCTGCCTGTCCCCCTGCGGCACCACCTACAACACCGCCTCCAACCCTCGCACCTCCGTGCACAACCATTGATGGATTTGAGGCTGAAACTCGGAGTGTATGAGGAGAAAGCTCATAGAAGCTGGGTGGATTTTGGGTTGTGCTTAAATTTGATAGAAAGGTTGTGGGGAATTGATCATCAAGGCACATGAAACTAGAGAAAGAAGGCCCAAGATGAAAAGAACTTGCTTCTCCAGACTTGTAAGACGAATATATCAGAGAATCAATGGGGATTAAATCAGGATACACAGGGCATTCATCAGAGTGCTTGGTAGTAGGGGTGTGCACGTCGGGAAGAGAGAATGTATTGATTGCGAGGGGGAGGGAGACATATCTCTCAAGTCTTCCTTTGATGTTCGATTGTGTAGAATTAGGTTGACATATGGTATGTGTTGGTGAAACGATTTTTCTAAGGAATCTTCTTGATTTTAAAATCTTTTCCGGATTAGATACTGGCGAGGTCTGCTTGTCGTCTGGGTTCTTTCTAGTGTTATTTCGGCTAAAATCCAGTTTACTTATCGTGGAGTCGCCAAGTGAAAGATAAAAGTAGCCTTAGAAGGTTTTTCGATCTTTGTTCACTATCAAAGAAAGAAAGTGTCAATGTCGTTCTTCCCAGGGAAAAGATTCGTTTCTTCGTCCCCGGAAACGGCGTCAAAAAGATGTTGTTCCTGAGTTTATACTTTAAGGCTCTAAAGTATACCATCAAGGAATCCGAAAAGGTAGAGATAGTTAATGGGTAAAAATATCTGCTTAAAGGAAAGCTAGATCAAGGTTGGTTCCTTAAATGTCTTTGTCTAGCTTCCCATTGTTCTTGGATGCTAATATCCCTTTCAATCACAACCCATGAACGTTCAAGTTCTACCCATGTATTTGTTGTTTGTATGATGGTATTGAATAGGTTTAACACAATGCTTGTCTGATCTAATAGACCGGGTTCTATATTAGGCTGTCTGGTAACTGGAATAGTCATGAAAGCTAAGGATTTCCTTTTTGTAAGTCAAAATTATTTTCAAGGGTCATAAATTTCTGGTTTGAATTAATAAGAATAAAACTTCCAAATTATGAATCAATAGTATAACAGAAATAAAGGCCGTTTCTAGTACCTAAGTCAAATTTAAAAGAGACGGTGCATGGAATGAAGAAAGAAAAAGAAATATATAATTGTATAACAAAAATGAGGCGTCAATTAAAGAGGAATCTCATTTTATGCTAATAGAAGAAAGAGGGATGATAACTTTGAAAAACGTATATAATTTTAGAGTTCTAAAATGTTCATAGGTCTTATATTTGTTGACAACTGATACAGAGGAAAAACTGCAAACGGTTAGATAATCTGAATGTTCAATCACCACAATAGAAGTTGCATCATGAAAGCATTTAACAAAGGTATGAAATAAAAGATGGAATGACAGAGAAATACATAACTCGGGCTTGACAAGATCTGGAATCTTCAATCTATATTGTATTAATTCTCGCAAAATGAAAATTTCTCTTTACAATCCCATCCAGAAAAAAGACCTCTTTTAGTCTTGAAAAGTTCTATTTATACAAAACTACCAATCTTAAGATGGTTGGTGATTTCCTAATTCCTAGTGACTAACTATTTGTTAAAAATAGATTAGAAACCGTTTGCATGATCTTCTCCATTTTTCTGTTTTCTTGGAAGTAAAGATCTTCCAAATGATACTTTTACTTTGTTGATGACTCTCCTTCTTTTGATCCAATACATTCAATGCATCTCTCTATGAACTGTGTAAAATTTCTGGGGGGTTCTGGAAGGTCTTTTGCCTCGAACAGATAAACCTTTCTCTGTATCTTGGAAAGAAGGTCTTCAACTCATTTATCTGCAAACTTTATCGACTGCAGTTTTAAGTTGGGCTCAACTAACAACCTGTCTAGTAGGGTGACATCCATTTCTCTTAGCTATGAAATTTCTGTTTGAATTCCACTCAAATTTTCTCTAAAATTTAATTGATGTCTTACAATATTAATCTGTCCCAGAAGTCCTGTACAAT
Organism: Picea engelmannii; assembly: GCA_009831015.1. NCBI lineage: Eukaryota > Viridiplantae > Streptophyta > Pinopsida > Pinales > Pinaceae > Picea > Picea engelmannii. The sequence continues at coordinate 1,064,073 of ML784765.1, read as the reverse complement.
TGCCTTTTCCAATGTTCAACGACCCTTTGTCTAAAAGATCAAAATATTCTTCGTAGTCATCTCTGATTTCCTTGACTATTCTTTTGTTTTCAGTTATGTTGGTTTCCCATAGCTTGAGCATGATGTCGCCTTTGATCTACTCCGTGGCTGATATTTTCATAGTTTTGGATGTCTCTTCACTTGGCGAATATATGATTTCCTTTTGGAGAGTAAACCTTGCTTCTTTGGCTTCTTTTTCCTTCAGGATAATATTATCAAAGGCATTATCTTCTTCTTGAAAGTAACTCTGAATAATCTCTATCTTGGAAATCAATTTCTGTTGTTCAACTTCTATTTTTGAATGCACCTCCAGTGACTGGGCCTGGAAAGCTTTTAGATCTATGACCTGACCTTCGATCAAATTTAACATAGCCTGTAACTGTTCTGCATGCTCCTTTTGCTGAGCAACCTATACCTGACTTTCTTGTATCTTCTGTTTCATTTTGTCCAGGCTTGTTTTGAGTAATTGAATTTATAGCCTTTTGGCAGCCCTGGTCTGCTCCAAGATTTTACTCACCTCTTCTCTGATGTTCTCCTCAACATTCTTTAACTAATATTGTAATTGAGCTATCATGTTATCACTGTTCTGTATCCTCGTTCTCATGTTTCCCATGGTAAAAAAGTTTGTTGTTTCCATGGCTCCCATGGAACCTGCTATCTCTGTAGCGAAATCCTCCTCCTCCAAATTCTGTCCATCTATCAAGACTTTATGATTTTTTACCATATTCCCCTCCTTCTTATGCATCTCTTGTTTCAGGACAACCTTCCTTTTTCTGCTGAAAAAATAATCAGAAGGAGGAATCTCATCTATGTGGATAGAGGTGAGGTCATCAACAAATAGAGATCCTGTCCGTGGGAATCCAAAAGTGGACTGTAAGGGGGTTAAGGAAGCTATGAGACTTCCTAGATCTGTAGATCCTTTCCCTCGTATTGCCTTAGGCGTATTGACATCAACACCAGGTGATGAAGGGGGATTAAGATTACTGGACTTGGGTGGTCTTCCAGACCTTTTCTCTGCTTCGGTCTCTGATTTTTTTGTCTGTAAGGTCTCTTTGTTTGGTGGGGGCCTTTTCGTATCTTGTGGGATTTTTTCGGGATTTCCCTTCTTCTTTGCTTCCTGTTCGAAGACTGGGGGAAAACTTTCTTGCTCTTGGGGGAAGGTGATTGCTTTTCCTTGCAGTACTTGGGGTAGACCACTCCGTCTATGCTTCTGAAAGGTCCAAAAGCTAGCTTGCAGGTCGGACGATAGTGTCTGTACTCGTTCCAACACCTCTTTATAATTTTTAGTCCCTTTGAACATGTCATCCCAAGGGGACTCCTCATGTTCATATTCTTTCATATTGCAGTGTATCAAGTGTTTTTTCACTAGTTTATAAGGGTCATGCATTTTGTACTCAATATTTAACAATTTGACTTCTTCAAGTGCTTCTGCTTCCACCTTGGAATGGCCCAAATTTTGTAATGAAAATTTCCCGATGTGCACAGGGAAGATTGGCCAGGACTTATTTTGAGCCGCCTTTAGCTCTATTTCGATACCACCTTTCACTATTTGGTGTGCCACTTCCCTACACATGAGTCTATTCGGGAGGAATTTTGGAAGCGCATGAGGGGGGATTGAGCACCCATAAACCCTGATGTAGGAGAAGCTTTCTTCAATGAACTAGTCTGCTATTGGATTGAAGTTTTTTGAAACTGTTTCAGAAATGCGAGGAGGGTCACAGCCGAAAAACATTTTATGCAGTGGTATTACCACGAAATGACAAATTTCGTAAAACAATTTTTTTGCATTTTCTTCCCACAACTCAGAGTGATACTCATGACTGGGTTCGAGGCAGGTTATGTTCCAACTCCATTTCATTAGGGGAAATGGAGTCATAAAACAAATTGCGTCCATGATGTATGAGAACTTGTAAAAGGCCACTGGTTGACCTCGAGATCTTGCAACTTTGTAATCTGAAACCTCTTTGTCTATGTTATCGGATAAAATCTTGTCCCAGTTGAAACTATATCCTTCTGATGCTTCCTCTAAAAAGGGCACCCATTTTGCGGGGAAATGACAGGGACTCTTTTTGCTGAAGAGTCTGCACAATATCATGGATACATAAACCATGTACTCATTCAAAGAAGTTGTGGCATAAATTCCGTGGGTATCTGCCCTAAATTTTTATGGACATCTCCACCAGCGTTTGATTAAATCAGGGTAAGTTTGGTCTACCTTAGTGCATTCCTTTCTCTGAAATTCAGCTATAAATTCGGCATTGTAAATGAATTTAGGATTGGGTGAGATTTTTTACGTAACCTAGATATGTTTAGGTCTGAATGAGCTGATAATGGCCCCTTGATCATTTAAAATGCTTCTCGTTTTAATATCAACCTTCTCTAAAGCCCAATTGATCATGTCGTTGTACGCCATGAGACGTGGGCGTGCTGCAATCTTATGAAGTTCTGATTCTGCTATGTCCCGAAGGTGATTCTCGGAATCATTAAGGGAATTTTTTTATCTCGTAGTCCAGATTTTCATAGATTTGTCTCTAGGATTTGATTGAGTCGATAGCATGTGGCGTGGTGTTGGATATGACATCTCCCTCTGGGCTGGAAATATCAGTTGTATCTTCACTCTTCTTGGGTCCCTTATTTGGTGCCATATCTTTCGTATTGGAACAAAAACCTGTCACAAAAGAGAGGTGTGTAAGCTTGGTTGGATGCGACTTACTCCTGATAGAAAGAGTGAGAATAAGGTTCAAAACACAGACCTTTAATTTTCCTTTAACTCATTTTATGGTGAAAGTACCGACGCAGCTGCAAAGAATTTAATACCTTTAATGCAGAGAATATTTCTGAGATATGCATTTGTGTCACAGAAATCACCAGCTATCCGTTATTAATATGGTTGTATTTCGACGATTCTAAAATCAAAATTCGAAAGATCTAATTCAACGGAACCCGAAAAATGAAAATACCTAAGAAGTTTAATTACCATTAAATGTATTTTTAAAACGAAGTTAGTTCATTTTAAACATTGCTATTGAGTCGGGATTTTGCGTTTCGGGGATCTTGATTATGTGAGGTATGTCACCACTAAACCTCGAATCCCGAAATCGCGATGGGATTGGTTTAAGCCTTAACTTTGGTATTGAGTCGAGACTTCACGTTTCGGGGTTTCGGGGATCTCACTTACATTAGGTATGTCACCACTAAACCCCGAATCCTGAAATCACGATGGGATTAGTTTAGGCCTTAACTTTGGTATTAGTAATTTAATTAATCAGGATCAAGAACTAACTTCCATTTTTTTTTCGGGAAATTGGGGATCGGGATTTCGCGATTCGAAATGTATTGAAAACGTGTTGTTCTGAGTAAACCCAAATCCCGAAAGGTTAAAAGATTGTTAATTAACTCCTTTAGGGTTTTAATTTATCGTGATTAAAAGTACTTTACATAACGTGCGTCGAGACTTTAAAAACACTTAAGCTTTCTGCCTTTTATTATTAAAAAATAAATCCATTTCGGGATTTCGGTACCGGGCTTTTGAGACTGATAGCGAGGATTATACCTTATGAAAAGCCGAATCCCGGAAAATAAAACTTTTAGTCTTAGAGATAAAAAACTTTAAGACCTGGTTTCAACATAGGCTCCAATTGGGGACCTCGTCTCCTTGTGGGACGAGGAGAAGAAGCGGACTTAGTGCCTTTTATTGGGTAAATGGGGCCAGTTATTCCAGCGTGTGAGACATAGTTTCGAAAAACCTACCAGGAGGAAAAATATTTCAACCTTAACTTCAGAAAACTTTCAAGATTAAAACGTTCGACAATCTCGAGATAGGCTCACATAGATTTCCCTTTCTAAATCGACCTCATACTTGTGCAAGATAATCGAAACAAGATTAGCTGTTCTAGCAGTTTTTATTTGATCGTATTTGCATCAAGAGACTCTTAGAGTGTAATCTGGAATCCCATAATCTTAGAGTGTAATCTGGCTGAAGGAAGAAAATTACCAGAGCATCTTTCAATTCGTGTATAATAGCCTTGTCTGGTATGTAGACATTGCTTCACTGCCAGTGGGCCTGTTCAGTACCCCGATGAAGTTATCAGATTTTCCACATTGAATTTCCTTTCACCACTTCATTCTTTTTAGCATTTAAATGCTGAGATGAGGGCAATCATATAATGAATTTCTTTTCATCATCTCTTTAGATTAGATGGGGGCAATTGATAATGAATTTCCTTTCACCATCTCTTTATATACACTTTTTTTATGAAGTGGGGCAATCAATAAGTATGTAACATACTTAGGGAAAATATACTGCTAATTTTTTTTTTTACAGCAAAGGTCTGTCAACTTTTTTAAATAGCTCTAGATTAATCTTCTTTTGGCCCTCAGACTCTTTAAATTTATGGAGAATCTCGGGGAAAACTTATTAATATTTTTTAGGGACTTCCCTTGAACAAAAACGATCATTTTATTTCTGCTAGAACGACTAAAAAGGTTAGGATTAGCCCATACATACTTCCAGTTCAGCCAAAGTTTAGGAGAAACATAGAATTTTACCTATCCTCACTTTGAAAGTTAGGCTGAACGTTTCCGAAATTGAGATGAGATTTTTTCCTTTTTTTTTTGCAAGATCTAATGGGAAAAAGTCAGGGTTGGGCGAAGAGTAAGCTTGATAGTGATCGAAGGGAAAAGGTGAGAGAACCTCGAAAACTTAGGAGTGCTAACGAGTATTATTTGTTTATTTGTTTATTTTTTATTTTTTTTACTATCGTGAAAATTTGCGTCTCGTTCATTTGTGCCTAAATCAATATCATATTCAATGGATAAAATACAATTACCTAAATCTTGATCTGAAATATATATAGGGTGGTTATTCAGGTTGCGCGGATCACTTACCATGAATGCCAACCTGGTTTCTCTGTACAGGCGCGTGAATTATCCTCCAAAAACTAGAATCGTAGCATATGTCATGTCAAGCTGGAGAGATCCCCCAAGATTGGCGCCCTAGGATCTGGATAACAACATACCATATTTCAGAGGGATATCGGCGACCACTACGTCCATGAGAATGCTTTTCGCAGGTATTTGTGCTAGATTTACCACCAAGTCTTTAATCATGCCTATACATTTAACTTTTCTTGAATCGAATGAATACAAATCTCCATAAGGCCTAGTGATTTCGAGACCCAATTTATCCATAATGGATTTAGGCATTACATTGTGGGATGCTCCAGAATCGAGCATACAGTTATGGAGTAGTTGGTGGAATGACGTTAATGTGATATAGAAGGGGGAAAGAATGTCTTTGGCGCCTTCGAAATGTGGACCGAAAACTATGTTCGGTTTGTCATCTTCTAAGTTAATGACATCGGCTTGGATTTCATCTTCTGAAAAACTAATCATCTTGGCAATTTTTTTTTTCTGTAGATTGGGTTTTTTGCCAGCTCGACAAGAGGTATGAGGATCTTGATTTTATTGATTTCATTTTCCAGATTAAAATTCCCCGCAATTTTTTCGTTCTCTATGGTTTGGGCTTCGATCCCCTTCTTATCATCTTTCTTTTGTGGTGAAGGTTTTGTTTCAGTTGCAGGAGATTTCACTTTCTGTGTTTTGATTGTGGGTGTTTTAGCTGCCTTAGTCTTGGTAGGCTGTGTGTCCATTATGTTAGTTTTTTCAGTCTGCTTTTCATCATTTTTTGAAACCGTCTCATCTGTCTCGCCCCTCGGCAAGATCTTTTTCGTTTGGGCGATTGTGAGACTCCTGTTTCTAGGCCTTAGATTGTACTTCTGGTGAAGCTCGGCCATTATACCATCTGCAATACCTTGGTAGGTCAAATCTTCAGAAGTACTGCTATTTAGGTCATTTTCCAATCTATTTCCTTTATTTAAGAATTTTTTATAATCTTGTCTCGATAAATAGGGTTGTGGCTCATCATCACCCATATTTTTTATATCTTCCTCTAATTCCTCGAAATCTTCTAAGTCTTCCTCTCCAATGAAGTTTTCACTCTTGAAGGGGGTTGGGATTTTTTGATCCTCATTCTTAATCTGTCTTTGTGGGGCTTAAGGATTGGGATTCCTTCTGAAATCCTTTCTGGGAAAATGGTCATTTTTTGCTTGATCTAATTCCATTTTCGAAATCTTATTAGATAGTTCTTTAATTATCCTAGCCATGTCATCCATTTTGTCTCCTGAAGATATTCCTGACCCAGAAGATCCTCCTTGTTCTCTGTACCTTCTGGTTTCTTTGTTTCCAGTCTCCATTTTGTCTTTTAGCTTTCCTGAAGCCATCATGTTTGATTCAATTTCTAGGGCATCATCTTGCATCTTGGTGAGGTCTACTGATCTCCTCTCTCTTAATAGTAGGGAAAAATCAGGTTTGAAAGCTCCAGTGAAAGTTACTTTCGCTGCAGGCTGAGAAGGTTTGACCTCGATGGGAATTTTATTATACAATTTATTAAACCTTTGGGTGAACTTGAGAACTGATTCATAGTTTTTATTCCTAAGAGCCCCGAATTCAGTCAGATAATGGAGGTGATCTTTCCTTTCTCCCCATTGTCTGATGAAAGCACTTTCGAGTTCATCGTATGACCTTAAAGATCCCGCTGCTAAGTCTCGGAACCAGGTTCTGACCTTCCCTTCAAAATTTTTTACTAAGAGTCTGGAGTAGACATCTTCGTGTTCAAGTCCTAGGATGTCAGCAAATTGGTCATAGAAATTGATGTGTTCTTGTGTGGTTAAATCTCCTTCCCCTATGAATTTTGGGAGATTTTTCATGTAATTTTCTAGAAGGTCATGTAGGGGAACCGGGAGGACAAGAGGGGTGTATCTGGCAGCCACCTTAGCGAAAATTCCAGGGAGTGGTACTTTTCCACCTATCTCTCCCCCTGCGGCACCACCTACAACATCGCCTCCAGCCCCCGCACCTCTGTGCACAACCATTGATGGATTTGAGGTTGAAACTCGGAGTGTATGAGGAGAAAGCTCACAGAAGTTGGGTGGATTTTGGGTTGTTCTTAAATGTGACAGAAAGGTTGTGGGGAACTGATCATCAAGGCACAAGAAAATGGAGAAAGAAGGCCCAAGATGAAAAGAACTTGCTTCTCCAGACTTGTAAGACGAATATATCGGAGAATCAATGGGGATTAAATCAGGATACACAGGGCATTCGTCAGAGTGCTTGGTAGTAGGGGTGTGCACTTCGTGAAGAGAGAATGTATTGATTGTGAGGGGGAGAGAGACATATCTCTCAAGTCTTCCTTTGACATTCAACCGTGTAGAATTAGGTTGACAGATGGTATGTGTCGGTGAAACGATTTGTCTAAGGAATCTTCTTGATTTTAAAATCTTTCCTGGATCAGATACTGGCGAGGTCTTCTTGTCGTCCGGGTTCTTTCTAGTGTTCTTTCGACTAAAATCCAGTTTACTTATCATGGAGTCGCCAAGTGAAAGATAAAAGTATCCTTAGAAGGTTTTTCGATATTTGTTCACTATCAAAGAAAGAAACTGTCAATGTCGTTCTTCCCAGGGAAAAGATTCGTTTCTTCGTCCCCGAAAACGACGCCAAAAAGATGTTGTTCCTGAGTTTATACTTTAAGGCTCTAAAGTATACTGTCAAGGCATCTGAAAAGGTAGAGATAGTTAATGGGTAAAAAGATCAGTTTAAAGGAAAGCGAGATCAAGGTTGGTTCCTTAACTGTCTTTGTCTAGCTTCCCATTGTTCTTGGATGCTAATATCCCTTTCAATCACAACCCATGAACGTTCAAGTTCTACCCAAGTATTTGTTGTTTGTATGATGGTATTGAATAGGTTTAACGCAATGCTTGTATGATCTGATAGACCGGGTTCTATATTAGGTTGTCTGGTAACTGGAATAGTCATGAAAGCTAAGGATTTCCTTTTTATAAGTCAAAATTATTTTCAAGCGTCGCAAATTTCTGGTTTGAATTAATAAAAATAAAACTTCCAAATTATGAATCAATAGTATAACATAAATAAAGGTCGTTTCTAGTACCGAAGTCAAATTTAAAAGAGACGGTGCATGGAATGAAGAAAGAAAAAGAAATATGTAGTTGTATAACAAAAATGAGGGGTCAATTAAAGAGGAATCTCATTTTATGCTAATAGAAGAAAGAGGGATGATAAATTTGAAAAAAGCATATAATTTCAGAGTTCTAAAACGTTCATAGGTCTTATATCCGTTGACAGCTGATACAGAGGAAAAACTGCAAACGGTTAGAAAATCTGAATGTTCAATCACCACAATAGAAGTTGCATCATGAAAGCATTTAACAAAGGTATGAAATAAAAGATGGAATGACAGAGAAATACATAACTCAGGCTTGACAAGATCCGGAATCTTCAATCTATATTGTATTCATCCTGGAAAAATGAAATTTTCTCTTTACAATCCCATCCAGAAACAGACCTATTTTAGTCTTGAAAAGTTCTATTTATACAAAACTACCAATCTTAAGATGGTTGGTGATTTCCTAATTCCTAGTGACTAACTATTTGTTAAAAATAGATCAGAAACCGTTTGCATGATCTTCTCCATTTTTCTGTTTTCTTGGAAGTAAAGATCTTCCAAATGATACTTTTACTTTGTTGATGACTCTCCTTCTTTTGATCCAGTACATTCAATGCATCCCTCCAGGAACTGTGTAAAATTTCTGGGGGGTTTTGGAAGGTCTTTTGCTTCGAACAGATAAACCTTTCTCTGTATCTTGGAAAGACAGTCTTCAACTCCTTTATCTGCAAACTTTATCGACTGTAGTTTTAATTTGGGCTCAACTAACAACCTGTCTATTAGGGTGACATCCATTTCTTTTAGCTGTGAAATTTCTATTTGAATTTCACTCAAATTTTCTCTAAAATTTAATTGATGTCTTACAATATTAATCTGTCCCAGAAGTCCTGTACAATTGCCTTTTCCAATGTTCAACGACCCTTTGTCTAAAAGATCAAAAACTTCTTCGTAGTCATCTCTGATTTCCTTGACTATTCTTTTGTTTTCAGTTATGTTGGTTTCCCATAGCTTGAGCATGATGTCGCCTTTGATCTGCTCTGTGGCTGATATTTTCGTAGTTTTGGATGTCTCTTCACTTGCCAAATATATGATTGTCTTTTGGAGAGTAATCCTTGCTTCTTTGGCTTCTTTTTCCTTCAGGATAATATTATCAAAGGCATTATCTGCTTCTTGAAAGTAACTCTGAATAATCTCTATCTTGGAAATCAATTTCTGTTGTTCAACTTCTATTTTTGAATGCACTTCCAGTGACTGGGCCTGGAAAGATTTTAGATCTATGACCTGACCTTCCATAAAATTTAACCTAGCCTGTAACTTTTCTTCATGCTCCTTTTGTTGAGCAACCTATACTTGACTTGCTTGTATCTTCTGTTTCATTTTGTCCAAGCTCGTTTTGAGTAATTGAATTTCTAGCCTTTCGACAGCCCTGGTCTACTCCAAGATTTTACTCACCTCTTCTCTGATGTTCTCCTCAACATTATTTAACTGATCTTGTAATTGAGCTATCATGTTATCACTCTTCTTTATCCTCATTCTCATGTTTCCCATGGTAAAAAAGTTTGTTGTTGCCATGGCTCCCATGGAACCTGCTATCTCTGTAGTGAAATCCTCCTCCTCCAAATTTTGTCCATCTATCAAGAATTTATGTTTTTTTACCATATTCCCCTCCTTCTTATGCATCTCTTGTTTCAGGACAACCTTCCTTTTTCTTCTGAAAAAATAATTAGAAGGAGGAATCTCATCTATGGGGATAGAGGTGAGGTCATCAACAAATAGAGATCCTGTCTATGGGAATCCAAAATCATACTGTAAGGGGGTTAAGGAAGCTATGGGACTTCCTAGCTCTGTAGATCCTTTCCCTCCTATTGCCTTAGGTGTATTGACATCAACACCAGGTGACGAAGGGGGATTAAGCTTACTGGACTTGGGTGGTCTTCCAGACCTTTTCTCTGCTTCGGTCTCTGATTTTTTTGTCTGTAACGTCTCTTTGTTTGGTGGGGGGCTTTCCGTATCCTGTGGGATTTTTTCAGGATTTCCCTTCTTCTGTGCTTCTTGTTCGAAGCATGGGGGAAAAATTTCTTGCTCCTAGGGGAGGGTGATTGCTTCTCCTTGTAGTACTTGGGGTAGACCACTCCGTCTATGGTTTTGAAAGAAATGAAACCTAGCTTGCAGGTCGAACGACAATGTCTGTACTTGTTCCAACACCCCTTTATAAGTTTTAGTCCCTTTGAACATGTCATCCCAAGGGGACTCCTCATGTTCATATGCTTTCATATTGCAGTGTATCAAGTGTTTGTTCACTAGTTTATAAGGGTCATGCCTTTTGTACTCAATATTTAACAATTTGGCTTCTTCGAGTGCTTCTGCTTCCACCTTGGAATGGCCCAAATTTTGTAATGAAAATTTCCCGATGTGCACAGGGAAGATTGGCCAGGACTTATTTTGAGCTGCCTTTATCTCTATTCCGATACCGCCTTTCACTATTTGGTGTGCCACTTCCCTACACACCAGTCTATCCGGGAGGAATTTTGGAAGCGCATGAGGGGGGATTGAGCACCCATAAACCCTGATGTAGGAGAAGATTTCTTCAATGATCCAGTCTGCTATTGGCTTGAGGTTTTTTGAAACTGTTTCAGAAATGTGAGGAGGGTCACAGTCGAAAAACATTTTATGCATTGGTATTACCACGAAATGACAAATTTTGTAAAATGAATATTTTGCATTTTCTTCCCACAACTCAGAGTGATACTCATGAATGGGTTCAAGGCAGGTTATGTTCCAACTCCATTTCATTAGGTGAAATGGAGTCATAAAACAAATTGCGTCCATGATGTATGCCGACATGTAAAAGGCCACTGGTTGACCTCGGGATCTTGCAACTTTGTAATCTGAAACCTCTTTGGCTATGTTATCGGATAAAATCTTGTTCCAGTTGAAACTATATCCTTCTAATGCTTCCTCTAAAAAAGGCACTCATTCTGCGGGGAAATGACAGGGATTCTTTTTGCTGAAGAGTCTGCACAACATCATGGCTACATAAACCATGTACTCATTCAAAGAATTTGTGGCATAAATTTCGTGGGTATCTGCCCTAAATTTTGATGGACGTCTCCACCAGCCTTTGATTAAATCAGGGTAAGTTTGGTCTGCCTCAGTGCATTCCTTTCTCTAAAATTCAACTATAAATTTGGCATTGTAAATGAATTTACGATTGGGTGAGAGTTTGTACATAACCTAGATATGTTTAGGTCTAAATGAGCCGATAATGGCCCCTTGATCATTTAAAATTCTTCTCGTTGGAATATAAACCTTCTCTAAAGCCCAACTGATCATGTCGTTGTACGACATGAACCGTGGGCATGCTGCAATCTTGTGAAGTTCTGATTCTACTATGTCCCGAAGGTGATTCTCGGAATCATTAAGGGAATTTTTTTTATCTCGTAGTCTAGATTTTCATAGATTTGTCTCCATGATTTGATCAAGTCGATAGCATGTGGCGTGGTGTCAAATATGACATCTCCCTCTGGGCTAGAAATCTTAGTTGTATCTTCACTCTTCTTGGGTCCCTTGTTTAGTGCCATATCTTTTATATTGGAACGAAAACTTGTCACAGAATAGAGGTGTGTAAGCTCGGCTGGATGCAAGTTAGTCCTGATAGAAAGAGAGAGAATAAGGTTCAAAACACAGACCTTTAATTTTCCTTTAACGCATTTTATGGTGAAAGTAATGACGCAACTGCCAAGAATTTAATACCTTTAATGGAGAGAATATTTCTAAGATATGCATTTATGTCAAAAAAATCACCAGCTATCCATTATTAATATGGCCATATTTCAGTGATTCTAAAATCAAAATTTGAAAGATCTCGTTCAAGGGAACCCGAAAAATGAAAATACCTAAGAAGTTTAATTATCATTAAATGTATTTTTAAAACGAAGTTAGTTCATTTTAAACATTGCTATTGAGTCGGGATTTCGCATTTCGGGGATCTTGCTTACATGAGGTATGTCACCACTAAACCCCAAATCCTGAAATCACGATGGGATTGGTTTAAGCCTTAACTTTGGTATTGAGTCGGGACTTCACGTTTCAGGGTTTTAGGGATCTCTCTTACATGAGTTATGTCACCACTAAACCTCGAATCCCAAAATTGCAATGGGATTAGTTTAGGCCTTAACTTTGGTATTAGTAATTTAATTAATCATGATCAAGAACTAACTTCCATTTTTTTCGGGAAATTGGGGATCGGGATTTCACGATTTGAAATGTATTGAAAATGTGTTGTTCTGAGTAAACCTGAATCCTGAAAGGTTAAAAGATTGTTAATTAACTCCTTTAGGGTTTTAATTTATTGTGATTAAAAGTACTTTACAGAACGTCCGTCGGGACTTTAAAAACACTTAATATTTCTGCCTTTTATTCTTAAAAAATAAAGCCATTTTGGGATTTCGGTACCGGGATTTTGGGACTGATAGCAAGGATTATACCTTATGAAAAGCTGAATCCCAGAAAAGAAAAGTTTTAGTCTTAGAGATAATAAACTTTAAGACCTGGTTTCAACAGAGCCTTTCATGCTCTTTCAACTTCCTTGACTCACAACACACCACATGTCCATTCTAACTTAGGACTCCATTGAGTCCTTCCTTGCATGCATCCGTGCACACAATGAAGTCTACATCTAGATAAAAAATTCTTAAAATAAGCACACTTGTTAACAAATTATTCAAGTGTTGGAAACTCCTCGCACAATTTGTTGTCCATTCAAACCACACACCTTTCTTATGCAGGGATGTGATTGGATGCGCAATCTATGTGAATCCTTCAATAAACCTTCTATAGTACCCTGCGAGTCCCATGAAGGATCTCACTTCTACGCCATTTCTTGTTGTTGGCCATTCCTTAATGGATTTTACCTTCACTGCGTCCACAACTATTCCTTCCTCTGAAATAATATGACCCAAGTAGTGAATTTGTCACTGATAAAATGAACACTTCCTCAGCTTTGCATGAAGTTGATGCTCCCTCAACACCTGCAACACTATCCTCAAGTTCTACTCGTGTTCTTCCTCTGACTTTGAGTAAACAATAATGTCAGGAAAAAATACAATGACAAACTTATCTAAATACTCTCTAAAAACTCCATTCATCAAACACATGAAGACAACTGGTGCAATTGACAACCTTAATAACACCATTGTAAACTCGTAATGTCCATACCTTGTTCTGAAGGTCATATTACTAATGTCTTCCTCTTTTATTTTCACCCAGTGATAACCATATTTGAGATCTATCTTCAAAAATATCTGTGCACCTCTCAACCGATTAAATAGTTGATATATCCTTGGAAAAGGATACTTGTTCTTTACTGTTACCTTGTTCAACTGTCTAAAGTTGATACAAAGTCTCAATGTAACATCCTTCTTCTTCACAGACAAAATTGGTGCACCCTGAGGTGACACACTTGGGCGTATATACCCCTTCTTCATAAGCTCTTCAAGTTGCATCTTCAACTCCTTCAGTTTTGGTGTACTCATCCTATAAGGAGTCTTGGATACAAGTGTTGCTCCCGACATTGAATTAATAGAGAAGTCGATATCTCTTTTCAGAGGCAATCCCGATATCTCTTTAATACATCCTCAAAATATTTCAGTACTATGCAATCTTCCACACTTGGCACTTTATCCTTAGGTTCCTATTCCATGTGCGCTACGAATATTTGACATCCTTTACTGTAAATTTTCTTCAACTACAATATTGAAACTTCTATGACAGTCACAACTCTTGGAAGTCCTTGAATTGATCTCAAATTTCCTTGATCATCCATGCAAGTGAATGCCTTATTGTAACAATCCAGGACAACATGATGCTCATCCAACCAATCCATACCAATGACGCAATCATACGAGCCCAAAGGTATAATATTCAAATAATATTTTGTGTGCGATCCATTGATCTCCAATGGACATGCCTTAACCATCTCATTGATTTTCCTTTTTGCTCATGTAGCTAGTTGTACCAACCACGATTTTCCAAGATTTCTTCTTGATAGATGGAATATTTCCACCAACTTAGGATGTAGATAACTATGACTAACTCCTAAATCAATTAAAATAACAATAGGTTGGTCGTTAATATTAGCTTCCACCTCAATCACATGTGACTGAAACTCAACCTGCTTGTTATATAGTGCAACGTAAATCCTTGGCACATTTCTACCCATGTATTCCACTGTCGCAACTTTTTGTACACTATGGAGAGTCCTCGCTTTATCACCTCTTTGAGGAAAATCTATGCGCATGTGATTTCCACCACAACCCCAATATTGCATAGGTTGTTGCCTTGACTTATGTCCCAATGTTTTCAACATTTTGGGCTCCTGGAGAGTCATCTGCCCTTGTGCAGTATTTCTAAAAAATGGTGGCTTAAATCCCTTCTTCCTCTGTTCCACCTTACTTTTTATCTTGTCTTCCCAAGCCTTTTGGAAAGTATACCTTCCCCTTTGCTGCTCATAAAGAAACTTAGCGCGCCTTATGGTCTCTTGCAACGTCTTAGGTTCATCATATTGTATCTTGTCACTAATAAATGAGGGAAACCCACTCAAATATCTCTGAATCTTCACATGTTCATCTTTGATAAAAGGCACATAATTCAAAAGTTCTAAAAATATTATTTCATACTCGTCTATTGTCATGCTCCCAAGCTTGAGTTTGAAGAACTCCTTCATTTTCCTGTCAAAGTACCTTTTGGTTAAGAATTTCTTTTGGAAATACCTTTTGAAATCTCTCCAAGTCACTTTTTTCTCATTAATGTGATGCAATTGCACATACTGATCCCACCACATTGATGCCTTTCCATTTAAATGATATATATCAATTCTCCCTTCTGCTTGTGAAGAATAGTTATGCAGTTGGAAGTACTTCCTCATACCGAACAACCAGGTCTCCACATCTTCGTCCTTTTTATGCTCCCTGTCAAAGATAGGAGGTTTGATCTTATTCATTTCTCCTTGTAGCTCCTCCACCCTAGTCATTCTCTTATGATTTTTGACAGGAGATGGACTTGAACTACTGCGCGCTTTCTTGAAAGAATGCTTACCAACACTTCTTTCTTCTCTTCTTTTCTCATCATGAGATCTGTGACTTCTCGATCTACTTATTTTTGTCTCCTTATCCATCTTCTTTTCTATTCTCTCTAGTATGTGCATCAATTTGAAGTTAAAATAATCTTGTTGCACCTTGTCTCTTATAATCCATTCATTATCAACCTTATAAATCTGGACATCTTTCTGCAATACTTTTACAATTTCTACCAAGTTCACGCGCTCCCCCTTGGATGATGTACCATCGGTACCCAAACTGATATATAGACCCCAAAATTCATCATCAAGACTGCAAGTCCTCTGCGCATCTTCCATACTTGTAACCTTCTGCACTGACTCTGTCCTTCTTTATTCACTGAAAATTATGAAAAATGTGCAAGCAATTAAGATTTTTTAGATGGTTTCATGCAATAGCTACATGAAAACATTGCACCATTTTGTCAGAATCCTTTCGCTTGGATTTGTTGAATGATTTTATCTTTCCAAACTCTAGTGCGCACACCCACACATCATTATCTTTGTTCACATCACAACTCTATACCACACACCAATGGTTTTCTGTGCAAACTAAACTCTGCACTGCGCAATACCAATTCTTAGCGCACACATCTATTCATGCTAATGTCTATCCCATACAAGTCCAATGTTGAACCAATATCTTTGATGCCAGAATGTAACATACCTAGTCTCCCACTGAGTCTCGTTACCACCTTACGCATGCTCTGATACCAAATTGTAACATCCTCAACCACCTAGGCTGGGCCATGCTACTCCAACACTCTCACTGCGTAATTTCTACTTTAAACATAATCCGCACAGTTTCACTTGAATTAACGCGCTCATCCCAAGCTTGATTCATGCCACACAACTTATAATAGCGGAAGAAACAATCTCTTAACAACACAATCTTAAGCAATGGAAGTAACTAAAAAACTGAGCGCACCAGTACACTGATCACATAACATAACTGCGTGCACATTCATCTAGGCGTTATGTTCCGCTTTGATTTCACTGTGCCCGGGGTCTATATCCTTAAACACACACACATGAATTCCAACCTCTCGATGCACATAGGCTATAATCCTATGCACCTGACCACTCAATCCTTTTCTTGACGATTCATAACCAAAATCAAAAGATTAACTTAATTAGAAAGACTATCCACATTTTTCATATCTATGCACAGCTACAAATACATGATATAAGCACCATACTTACATGAGGAAGCAATAAATAACAAAATAAAAACAATTACATATATGCAACAACATACAAGAATTAACACGTGTCAAACACAGACAAAAATGCACGCAGTAACCAAGACAAGCACATAAGGAACAC
This sequence comes from Picea engelmannii, assembly GCA_009831015.1. NCBI lineage: Eukaryota > Viridiplantae > Streptophyta > Pinopsida > Pinales > Pinaceae > Picea > Picea engelmannii. The sequence continues at coordinate 1,047,574 of ML784765.1, read as the reverse complement.
TTATCTTAAATGAAAGTCACCAACTTTGGCCTTGAGTCAGAATTTCCTCCCAACCATAGACATTGTTATTCATTAAGCTTTCAGCAACAAGTCACCCCCGAGTTGGGGCTCAACTCCACTAGGGCCAAAGGGATCCTAGAGACAAGCTATGGTCTGAAACACAATAGAATTGCCCAGTCCTAAGTGCCCATTGCTGCAACTAGCCCATAGTCCCACCCAAGGAAGTGTGCCCCTTCTCTACTCAATAGTCCTTCAACTTCCCATAGTCCCACCCAAGGAAGTGTGCCCCACTTCCCTTCCCAAGGTTACTAGCAACAGGCCCGACATGAAGACTTCGAGCCCAACGACTAATTCTCAGTGCACCAGGAAACAATTCTTAGCAAAACTCTTGCCTAGAGAGTATTCCCACAGGTTTGAAAACAACTCCAAAACAACCAGTCTCTCACCCAGAGAGACTGCTCACGGTCTATCAACATGACTTTTTGATAATAGAATTCTAGTTACACCCCCACAATTCCCTGCAATCTTCTCTGACAGATAAGGTAATAATAAGATTTTCCATACAGTCTGACCCCCTTCTGCACATGAGAGCCTGCAAATTCAATAATAATACAACCATGCCCAAAATATACTAAGGCCAACAATATATATTTCATGCCTTCCACTTAACACTTGTCACCTTCAAAAGTATATTTAAGTCACTTAGTGACCCTTTCCCTACCCTCAGGAACTTAGGATAAAAATTTATCCATAACATTACACTTTTTGGAAATATTATTAAAATATCCCCCCCTTTTCCCTTTTCCAATGGAGTAGTCCCCCCATCTCTTTTCGTCTAAGTCAGTCAGCGTGCAATGATGCAATATTATATTAATAATCATGATTATATTTACATGGATAGGCATGATGGCCTATCTGTGTCCAGGATCACCATCCTCATAATCACATAGGCTCTTCGGCCTCAAAACATAAAAAATCATTCCTGTGCACTAACCCAAGTGCACGCAACACAGTGCAATGTGCGCACTTACCCAGGTGCGTGCAACACACAAAATGTTTGTACCCTATCTTTATAAAAATTCTCTGCGCACTTATTGTGATGCACCAACACCAAAACCAAGTGTCCTTAGCTCACCAACCTAAATGTACATTACATTTACACTTAGTATCAATCGGCTCACTAGCCTATATGTATAATTACAAAGCGTTCTGGATTAGGGACACTACACCTTTCCATTCTACAATCCTTCCCTAAAACTCCTTCCTCAAAACTATCCCACTCCCATCCCCCCCATCCATTGACTCCTCTCTACCCTGGGCGTTTTTTGATGGGGCAACTTAGGGTCCCCCCTCCACATGTGTTGTTGGGGGAATCATCTTCATTGATCCTAACTCAAAAATATCTTTTGTTTCCCATATGGGCACTACCACAACAAAATCAGTGAATTTTGGGCAATAAAACTGTTCCTCACCCTGACAAAAGGAAAAGGTCTATCCCACATAAACTTCTTTGGTGACTCACACTTTCTCCCTTCAACCAATTTTGGACGATATCAGAAGGTTACTTTCATCTTTCTCTCATGCAACTTTTACACATGTCTATAGGAGATGGAATCAAGAAGCGAACAACCTCTCAAAGGATGGATTGGACCTGAACCTCAACTGCTGGAAAATATGGGAAGAAAGCCCAACGGGCTCCACAGAACTTCTTCGCAACATTAAGGCCACTATCTGACTAATGCTTCTTATTCTGTTGTTGTCATGGATACAACTATATCTTTTTTTGTTGATAGTCTTTACTGTTGATCCAAAAAGTTTGTTTTCTACTTCCATAAAGGGAAGGATTGTATACACAATTTTTTGATGAAAAAGTTGAAAACTCTCAAGACCTATAATGTCAGAAAGTTTTTTTTTGGAATGGAGTTATCTCCAACAAACATTATGAATGCACCTACATTATACTATTGTAATTTTGTCTTTTTGAATAAAATTACATGTTTTTTTCCAAGGAATTTGTTTTTGGTAACATTGTAATTTTTTATTATTAAAATTATAATTTTTTTATACAAATGATTTTTTATGAAATTTAAATTCAAAAAAATTAAAAAATGTAATTAAAAAAATCTAAATTATAATATGTTTAGATTATATTTTTGGTTTTCCAAGGAATTTGTTTTGGTAACATTGTAATTTTTTATTATTAAAATTATAATTTTTTTATACAAATGATTTTTTATGAAATTTAAATTCAAAAAAATTAAAAAATATAATTAAAAAAATCTAAATTATAATATGTTTAGATTATATTTTTGGGTTTTGGAGTATGATTTAAAAGCTAGTATTCCTTTAATGTAAGGAAACATGTTAACCACCCAAGAACGCATCTAGCAAGAGTGAAAGTATGCCCCTTAATGTAAAGAAAACATGTTAATGACCCAAGATCCAAAGACATTTGGCAAAAGTGAAAATCTACCCCTTTAAAGATCACCAATGAGTTATTTCAAGTAACACGATTTTCCTTAAATAACAACTATATTTAATAAAGTAACTTCCCATAAACCATATCTAAATTAAAAATAAATGTATAATACATGTTGTGTTCCAAAATTGTATATTTAATAAAAGGAAAAACACCTTATTAATTTTAATGGAGATGTAAATTAGGAAACGGATCTTATACATATTGAGAAAGTTGAGTATTCTTTATATCTTATTAATTTCCATTGAGACAAGGTCATTTCTGTGAATTTTTAAGGTCATTTGTGTGAATTTTTAAATATCTGAAGTGGATAATGATTACAAATATGTATTGGTTTTTTGAAGTTATAATTAAAAAGGTAGGATTTTTAAATTTTTAAAAATAAATAATATTTTAATAATGATGTGGAAAATGTATTTTATAATTTATAATTAAATTAGTATATTTTATTATTATCATATTTTTAAAATAAAAAAAAAAATATTTTTATTATTTTAAATTAATTAATTCTTAAGAAAATTATTTGTATTTTTTTTAATTATATTTAACTTATGAAGCATGTGTTCAAACATAATATTAATAAGTTTTAATGTGTATAAAATAAATTTATGTTTATTTATTTTGTTATTATATTTTTTTTGCACATGTTCAAACATAGTATTATAAGCTTTTAATGTGTATAAAATAAATTTATGTTTATTTATTTTATTATTATATATTTTTTTATTATGGTTAATTATTTAATATTATAGTTGGTCTGTTTTTATATTATAATTTTTTATTTTTTTTATGTTGAAATTAAGATAGTTTTATTATTCAATATTTAGAGTGGACACTCCACCCATAATCAAGGATACCAAAAGATAATATTATGAAAAAAAAAGTTTTTTTTTTTCCATAAAACCTTATAAAAATATGATAAAAATGTCATAGTCTAACTGTTCTATGTTTTGGTCATTTTCCGTGGATATTTTTTGTTTATTTTTGTTCAAAATCCCGAGAGAAATTGTTGGATCTATATATTTGAGTGGTTAATTCTATATAATCAAAGTGCCCCAGGGGTTTTTCAACACCTGAATCCATCAAAAATGCAATTTAATCAATAAAAACTTGTGATTTGGTGCATAGGAAAAAGACCAAAACTTAGAACAGTTAGACAATGAAATAGTCAAAATAGCCAAATGATAATTTCTCTTTCTTTTTAACAATAAAAAATCAATAAACAACTTTCTAAGTGCTTAAAAAGTAGGAATTAAAATGGATATATATATATATA
>ML784765.1:1023775-1042438 GCA_009831015.1 Picea engelmannii | reverse complement strand
CATGGATCAAGGTATTCAGTACAAATAAAATCTTACTCCTTCTTCAATAGAGTAAATAACAACAAACTTATCTATATCATGAAATTACTTGAAATTATAAGCAAGAATGTCAAAGGACATGTCTTATTTTACTCACAGTAAAACAAAGGAAATTTTGTACTTCAAACAATGCTTTTAAATATTAATGTATTGAATATTTTACCAAGTTGCAACAACTATGACATAAATAAATTGGAAAGAAGCAATTGGTTTATTAAAACATAGAGAACATGTAACAGGAAAACACAAAACTCCAGAAATGAAACTCATAATCTCTCTATCTTTTGTAATAATTTTATTGAAAGATGTGAATAGTCCAGGGCCCAAAAAAAGTCCACTTTACATTAAAATTCTATCAACATTTATACAGAAAGTATCATAACAAAATTGGTTACTCGATCCTCTCTTTATGGATTTACAACTATGATATAAACTTTGATTTCTTAAAATGGATCGATTGGATACGATGATCCCTAGTTTTCTTCAACTCAGGTGAGTCATCAACATTTCTCAACTAACTGGATACCCCAAAATAAATCCTCAATAGTTTCAATAGACAACCGTTGGATCAACCTCCATATGTCAATGCGACCTTAGATATCACTTTAATAAGCTCCATTGTTTTAATCCCACATTCATCGAGAAATTTGTTTTGCATGGATTTATATTGAATAAGCCTTCCCAATTGATTTAAAATTGAATGAACAGGTCCTAGAACCTCGTGCACAGTGTAACCTTTTAGAAGTGGGTCTCAGATTTACCATATTGACCTTTCGTTGAAAAACATACAACTTCAATAATCAAACCCGGTGTCTAGTGACCCGACATGACGTGGCATGCTAATATCACCACAAACACATGACATCCCCTCATTGGTCCCTATTGTCATTGATGTGGTAGAAGTACATGCCATATGTCACTCAATTCTAATACATTGTCCTGTGTATAAGGTGGGTACCATATATACATGTGGCAGGCATTAATTTTTTCTAACAAGTGTTGTGTTGGAAAGCTGATGTAGCATGCTGAGTTGTTCACCAGACCAGAAGGATATCATGGAAAGTAGCATAGAAAAGGTCTGGTGATATGATATCTGGTGGCCTGACATGATGTCATACTAGATCAGATCGAATGCTGGTAATTTGAAGTATTACATCTGGGTGCCGGTGGTCCGGTGATTCGGGATGACGTGGCATCATATCATACTGATCAAAACAAATAATTCATGTGTATTTTGACATACCGATGATCCGATAGTCGAGAGCCCGACATGACGTGGTAATGTTGACATATCTCGGATCAAAAGGAGATCATATAAAAACTTTAGAAAATATCTAACAACTCGTTGTTAATGGCCTGACATGATGTCATATATGACGTATATCAGAATCATAACTTTGGGCTTGTCAAAGCCTTTGTAATACAATAATGAACCCATAACTCTAATCCGATGAGATCAACAATTGTGATTGAATCTGAATCATGGGTCAGAGGTATCTTGATCGTTTATCAGAGTGCTCCATCAGAGTGATCAAAGCTGTGAGATTCTGAGGTTAGGAGTTCGCAGTCAAATCTCCACTGTCTATCAGAGTATCCCGAAACTGAATGAGAGTCATCGATTAGATTGTAGGAGTGCTCAAGTAACCTGCGGTGACATACATGAAATTTAAAATTAAATAAAGAATACACAGTCTATACAAAATAAAATTAATCCTATAACAAAACAAGGATTTATTACAATTTTTTGAAACAAAACTATTTCTAAAGTTTATTGAAATAAAGGATAAAACTTTGAATTTTTATTTCAAAATTTAGCTTATGTTACAACACATTGTAAGGGATTTGTTCAGGGAAACCTAAGAGGACCTAAACATTTAGTGGGACATGATTTATGCCAATACATCCAAAGGGAAGCTCACTTGTAGCAATAAGAGGCTAGGTCCTTGTCACATAGTGGCTAGACTGGATAGATTTTTAGTGCACAACAATATCATTGTTCGAGAATATTCAATCAAGTTTCATATCATCCCCTTAGCAATATCAAACCAAAAACCAATTATTATTCAAATCCAATACTCTCTTGACTACAAGCCTCTCCCTATCAAATACAATCCATTTTGGTTATAACATCAGGAGGTCCTGGGAATAATTATCGAGGCCTAGAAAGTATGGGTTTTGGGCTCCCCAGTTTACATCTAGGCATAAAAAATTAAATCTGTCAAATCATCCTTGAGACTTTGGGCCAATGCATCTCACTTTGGTATAGGAAAATATAAGGAATCACTTGGATCCAAACAAATATGGAAAAAGAAGAAATCACCTTTGATTTACATGGAAAAAAGGCCCAGGTTCAACATCAACTCCAAAAGGTAGCTAGAAATTAAGAGGAGTTGTAGAGATTAAAGTCAAGGATCTTGTGGCTCAAATTAGGGGATATGAGCATGACCTTCTTCCACAAGCAAGCAATAGCTAGAGTATTAATAAATAATGTCAAGGAGATGACATCGGAGGATGGAACCAAAATTGTTGACTTTTGGGAGTTGAAAAAGGCAGCTAGAAATTATTTTGCCAATGTCTTCATTAAGTAGGATAGAGTCAATCCAATGGCATTAGTAGCTATGTTGGAAAATATACTAAAGGTGGTCTTGGAGGTGGATAATATAGAATTTATGGGGTCGATTGAAGATTCAACTACTCTCAATGCTATTTGAAATCTTGAGCCTAACAAGGCACTATGTCCAGATGGAGGCCACCAAATTCCATCTGGATCAAAGGGGGGGTATTTTTTGGATATTCCCATGATTTCCATCCAAATGGGTGTTGTTGATGTTGTATTAGGGGTTCAATGGTTACAATCCCTAGGAACAATGGCCCTTAATTTTCAAGATCTTTTCATGACATTTTCCTCAAAAGGCAAAGAAATTGAGCTTAGAAGTATCCAAAGGAAAACCTCTAAGGTGATAAGCTCTAATAGCATGAAAAAATTACTCAAAAAGGACACCATGGTGTAATTGCACAATTTTGCTCACTAGATGTTCAAATATATATGTTCTCTACTCCATCGGATCTCCAAATAGTTATCAATAATCATTCCAAGGTATTTGGAGAAATTCCTAAGGGTCTTCCACCTGCTCGAGATCATGACCATGCTATTCATTTTCAACCAGGAAGTGTACCACCTAACATTAGGCATGATAGGTATTGTATGCATAGAAGAGTGATATTGAGCATATGATCCAAGAAATGTTAGAGGCCAACATCATTCAACCTAGCCAAAGTTCTTTCTCTTCACCAGTGGTGATGGCTACTAAAAAGGACGGTTCATGGTGTATGTGTCCAGATTATAGACAACTCAATAAAATGGTCATCACATATAAGTTTCCTATTCCTGTCATTGATGAATTATTAGATGAATTTCATGGAGAAAGTTTCTTTACTAAGTTGGATATTTGTTCGGGATATCATAAAATCAGAATGAGAAAACAAGGCATTCCCAAAACAACCTTTAGAACACAAGAAGGTCATTATGAGTTTTTTATTATGCCATTTGGACTTACTAATGCACCTTCAACATTTCAAAGCTTGATGAATTTTTTTCAAGCCCTTCTTTAGAAAATTTGTGTTAGTACTTTTTGATGACATACTAATCTACAAAAAATCTTGGGAAGAGCATGTACAACATGTTGACAGAGTATTAAAACTATTGGAAGAGTAAAACAATTATGAAAAGCCTTCCAAGTGTGTCATTGGGGTTCAATAAGTGGAATATTTGGGAAATATTGTATCTCATGAAGGTGTAAAAGTGGACCTTAAAAAAATTAAGGCTATGAGTAAATGACCAATTCCCAAAACATTGAAGAAACTTAGAGAATTCTTAGGATTGACAGGCTATTACCGCAAGTTTGTAAAGAACAGTGGTCAAATAGTAGCACCTCTAGTAGAATTATTAAAGAAGGAAGCATTTTCTTGGACTCAACCAACAACTAAAGATTTTGAAAAATTTAAGGAGGCTATGTGTACAACTCTTGTCTTGGCCACACCTGACTTCACAAAAACAATTATCATGGAGTGTGATGCCTTAGGCCAGGGAATTGGTGCAATTTTAATGCAAGAAGGAAGGCCACTTTCCTTTGAAAGAAACCAACTTAAAAGAAAAAAAAATTAATCAAACCCATTTATGAAAAAGAAATGTCGTCCATACTACATGTAGTTAAGAAATGACGCCCTTACCTAATAGGAAGACACTTCAAAGTAAAAAAAAATCATGATAGTTTGAATTACTTCTTGGAGCAATGATTATCTTTATAAGAGAAAAAAAATGGGTTACAAAGATGCTAGGTTATGAATTTGAAATCAACTACAAAAAAGGAAAACATATTGTTGTGGCAGATGCCCTTTCAAGGAAAAAAGAAGAAACATAACATTCACTATGTGCTATTTCTATTACACAATCTAATTGGGTGGAAGAAGCAAGGATATAATGGAGGTAAGATCAAGAGGTATGCAATATCATTCAACAACTACACAAGGACCCCAATTCATTAGATAATTTTGTATGGAAGAATGATTTTCTATGGTATCGTGATTGCCTATATTTATGTAAGAATTCCCAACTCAAACAGAAGGTCCTTTTGGAATTGTACACTTTTCCTATAGAAGGACATTCAAGATTTTTGAAAATGTACCTCAGGATCAAGAAGGATTTTCTCTGGGAAGGTCTTAAACTGCTATTCAAATTTTTATGTCTAAATGTGTGGTTTTCAAACAGAATAAGGGAAATACAATAAAGACTCCAAGCCTCCTACAACCATTAGCTATACCAAGTCAACGTTGGGAAGACCTTTCAATGGAGTTTATTACAGGCTTACCCAAATCTGAAGGAAATATTGTTGTCATGGAAGTATTGGATTGATTAACAAAGTATGCCCATTTTTTCTCTCTTTCTCATCCTTTTAAAGCAAGTATAGTAGCCACAACATTCAAGGAAACAATTCGAAAGATACACAGAGTCTCCAATATTATTGTAAGTGACAAGGACACAATTTTCACTGGAAAATTTTGGACTGAATTATTTTCTTGTTTGGGTACTCAATTGGATCACAACTCATCTTACCATCCTCAATCCGATGGGAAAACTGAGATTGTGAATACATTTCTAGAAGGATATCTTTGTTGCTTTGCATATGATAATAGACATAATGGGTAAAGTGGTTTCCCTTAGCAGAATGGTGGTATAACACATCCTTCTATAATTCATAAAAAATGTCCCCATTTTTTTTCTCTTTATTGATATCATCCTTCATCCATCACATCACTCTTGAAAGGGGATACAAAGGTTCAAGCAGTGGATGACCACATAGGGCACCACCAAGAGGTTCTCAAACTATTGAAGGACAAATTGGTTATGTCACAAAATAGGATGAAACAACAAGCATATCAAGATCATAGTGAAGGGGAATTTGAAGTGGGGGATTGGGTATTTTTGAGGCTACAACCATATAAATAGATGTTCCTCAAGAAACAAAAAAATTATAATAAATTAACACCCAAATTTTATGGCCCCTATAAGGTTCTGCAAAGGGTTGGAAGTATGGCTTACAAATTGGATTTTCCTCCATCTTCACGTGTACATCCAATCTTCCATGTTTCTTGATTAAAGAAGGTAATCAACAACAATATCACAGTCTAAACTATTTTACCAGAGATTAATGAAGAAGGGAAAATCATACTAGAACCAAAAACAATCCTCGAAACAAGGATTAAGCAGTTGAGAAATTTAGCAATTACAAAGTACCTCATCAAATGGAAGAACCTATCAGTGGAAGAGGCGACATGGGAAGATCGGTTCTTCATGTAGAGACAGTCATGGTTTATCAAGTGCTTAGGAAAACACTTGTTTGAAGGGGAGGGGCATGTTAATCCCTAGACAAAGCCCCATGTTAGGTATAAAACCCCTTATTAAGCCCTAGATATTGAATTATTACATTTCTAGAGTTATATTTGTATGTGGGTTAGACCCCTTCATTGCACCATTTCATTATAATTGTACCCTTTTTCTCCCCCCCGCCCCCCCCACACACACCAAGGAGACCTAGTCTTAGGATCATTGTATCTCATCTTCTACATTGAATATATTATAAAAGGAGGTTTCCCCCTCAAAGTGAAATGTTAGTAATTGATTGTTTATCATTCTCAAGGAATTGGTTCATAACATCCTTGGAACCATAGCTAAAACTCAAATTTGTAGTGGAAAACGTATTTAGAGCCCAGGACTTCCATAGATGGAGATATAATCAAAACTCTTTTGTCTTCTCTTTGATGGTGCTTCAATAAGAGATCCAAGGGTGGTAGGAGTGGATGATATTCTTTATGATCTAGGAGGAACAACAATAACCACATATGCCTGGGGTCTCAACATAGTCTCTAATAATCTAGCAGAAGTATACGCTCTCCTAAGAGGCATCCAACTAGACAAGGAATTAAGGATCATACATTTGATCATTTTGGGGGACTCTTTAGTGATTATCAGTGTTGGGATGATCTAGTGGTCTAGATTCCTCATCATTTATTATCAATCTAAGTAAGTAAACTTATGAGATACAAGCACAATATATGCAAAAATAGTCTTGAAATTCCCTATGAATTCCTACTAAAACCAAAGTGTTATGGGAAAAAATCTCACAGGGATCTTGCTAAATACACAACAAAATATCCATAGGATTATCCTAATAATCCTAGACAGAAAAGGGTTTAGACTCCTATGGTTTCCCTAGATCTAGATTCAAATGCATAGATTCATATTTATCCTAAAGAATAATGGAGATTGCATACCTTTATTCATAGCTTGTCCTTCATAAATTCTGGCTATTGCAGACCTGAAACTCGAGATCCAAGCTCCCCAACCTGCTTCATGTATACAAAATACAAGAAATACCTATGTTGGTTGTGGAGCTTGATTATATTCATGATTCAAAGGTTTGTTGCAGTCGTGCTTGGATCCCATTCCTTGCAGGGGGTGTGGGGAGGATTCCCCCCCCACAACTTTCGCTAGGGGGGTCCAGGGGGGGCGACAAATTTTTTTGTAGGCTCCCCCTGGCAGGGTATTCGGTGGAAATGCCCCTGAAGTGAAATATTGAGAAAAATTGCCTTCTAAAATATTGTAATTTTGTAGTCAATCTGGACTGTTCATTACAAGGTCGCAGATCTGATGGTAGAAGTTATTTTAGGTATTTTTACCATAGAAGAAAACCCTCTTTTATGAGGGAATTGTATTGCGGCTATGCATGTGGGTGAATATTGTATTCTGAGAGAGGAGACTATGAGAGAAAGAAGAGAAAGTTACAACGAGTGTGTTGTAGGTTGTATCCCTTCATTTTGTTGGATAATAAAAAGGAAGGACCTGGAAAATTCTCTGGTGGATGTAGCCCACACTGGGTGAACCACGTATATCTGTGTCTCTATTGTATTGTGTATATTCTGTGTTTTATTTCCGTATTTGTTTTATTTTATTCCTCCATGATCATGTTTTTCTAACAACCTCTCTACCTCTCTATTTAGGATTATAATCTTAGATCTAATTTTCTTGTAATAATAAATATAATGATATGAATCATATCTAAACATTTTCATAATGGAATACAAATATATTAGGGGAAAACCAATGATCTATTGATTAAATAAGCTAAATTACATCAAGCATACCTTGGGTGTAGATGCATTTCTTCTTTGCTCCTTGCTACTTGCTTCTCCCTTCAGATTCTTGGTTAGGCTAGGTTCACTGAATTATTATTATGATAGATACGACAAATACCTCTATAAATGAGAAACATAACCTTGCTCTTGAATTCTCCTCCTCTTGCCCAATACTTTCCTTTGTTATATATCTCTTTGGAGGAGGCTTGGGAGAGATTCTATATCTTCTAGAGATCACTATAGACTCAAATGATGTGAGTTCCTAGGCCCTTAACACAAAGATACAACTCATCCCTCACCTATTAGCTCACAACTCCTAGAATATAGAAGTTTTACAAATTCTTTCTTATTGAGATACTAGTAACCTGTGAGGATCCTCACTTGTTGTCTACTATGTTTCCCGTTAGGACCTCCAAAAGGGCTCAAATTATAGGAAAAATGTGCATTCTGGATTCTATCCTTTTTTGGATTCCTCTCTATCATATAGGGTGGAAATTGAGTCTATAACAGATGCCCCCTAATGTGTGAGATCAAGAAAGGAATGGATGGCCAAAATACATTACCATAAAATAACGTCCATGTGAGGCAGCGTGAGGAGAGAGAAAAGGAGCATCAGAAGTCAAAGAAGTCCTGCAATCGAACACCAAGGATGAGAGTATATATAGACCAATCCCCTAGGTTGACATACTAAGACTTTGAATGAGCATGGACTACAAACAATACACTACAGATCCATGATATGAAATGCTAGACCATGGCCATGAAAGAATACACAGTGGATCCATGTCATTAATAGGACCGTAGCCACGAGACAATACAATGTGGATCTATGTCATGAAATCAATCATATCCACCAACAAATACAATGTGGATCTATGACACAACATATAGATACAAAAAAGACAACGAGCACTGAGGGAAGTTCCCCCGAAGTCTTAAAAGTATGATATACAATTGGTATACTCCATCACAACTTGTGAGGGGATGTTGTAAAAGAAGGATATGGGCCCAACCCACGGTCTTCATCCCATATCCTGATGGTACAAATCGACGACATGCGAATAGATGGAATGATGACGAGCATGGTAGAAACTGTCTGATTATCAGACATTGATGTATACCATTAATAGACGTGAGGGGACCCACTGATGATGAATATGGACCCAAAGGTACCTAGTACAATATAGCGAGTGTGAATGGATAAGATGGTGTCGAACACTCGTAGAATCAATCGATCACGAGTCATTGATGTAAAACCATTGTCGCTCATGAGGAGGATTTCCATTGAGGACTGCAAGCTCCAAGGTACTAGCTGGTTTCTAGATCCCTCCCTAGATAATGTGTTGAATTTGATAGGAAGACATCCATCGAAGGAGGGCCTTGATGTATCCCCCATCAATAGACATGAAACATACTCTGAGATATGGTGTGAAGAGAGAGTATCACCAAGTGCAACTAACATAGGGATGAACAACTTGAAAAGTCAACAGAACAACAGATGGTCGACTCAGGATTAAACTTCCCTTAAACATATAGCATGACACAATGGTGACTTGGAAACAAGACAGAAGAGCTGGACGAATATATTGCAACAACACATGAGGCATCAAAGCACTCTACATGATGACTAGAAGAGTAACCGATCTGAGGAGTATTGCATAATCATATTACTGGGATGACTCCCGGGAAAGATAAAACCCAAATATATGTTGAGGACTCAAACAGGTGCCATGTTCAAAGGAACTCAACTGATGCTGCCATTTTGAGAATAAACCAATGGTGAAAAACCCCCCAATCTTTTGTGATTTTTTTGTATTTTTTGTCTCCTTCATGGTTTAACGAGCATGAAAGAATGACATAAGTATGCTCAGTATCCTTCATGGTTTAACGAGCATGAAAGAATTATGCAAGTATTCTTAGTATTTTGTCTTTTTCATTTAGTTTTAACAATCTTGAAAAAGATTTAAAAGTATACTCATGATGTGTCTTTTTCGTTTCCTTTAGTGAGTCTGAAAAAGAGATAAAAGTGTACTTGATGGGAGAGAACGAGTGGCTTAACAACAAGATCCTATGTTCCAAGCATATGGAACTGACCTAATAAATGAGGAATGAAAATGGTAGTAGCAAGTGAGATCCACTCTTAGCATTTGTTCTCTCCCTAGGCAGGTGGGTGAAAAACGAAGGCCAAATAATGCAAGAGGTGAATGGTCAAGGCTATTGCATAGCGGTGAGAGGGATGTAGGAAACAGAAAACGCAGTGGTGGGAGGCATCATGCAAGCAACAAATTCATAGATGACCATTAAGAAACAAGAACAATGTTTGGGAACCCCCATGGGATATGGCCAGAATATAGACAAAGAGAGGAAAATGAGGCTCAATATTCAAGTCATGATGGGGATAAAGAAGGGCTCTCGGGCCTTCGAAAAAATGTAGCATGGGCACCAAATTGCAATCTGGGTGCTAACTAGGGTGTCCATGAAGGGTAGGCACTACTGAACCAGTTATGACATGCAAAAGGAGTGGCTAGTGTCATGACCGGCCGGGTTTGAACCTAAGGCATAATGCTGGCAGTATGGATGGTTAATAATGCAAGGTGGAAAAATGTAGGGAAAAACCTACCCCTATATGCAAGTTTAATAATATATACCTCGTGTAGTGGAAGTCTCCATCCTCTTAAAAATGTTCCTGTAATCCCGTGAACAAATGTAAACTAGATTTTGGGGGTCAAAACACGTAGTGAAATATCAAAAAAGAAAATATTTTTGGATTTTTTGGATATGATATATGCAAAAAAAAGAACTCACACCACACACCTATTTATAAGGCACTATGCATTCTAATGATTTGGGTGAAGTAGATCCCATTACTAGGCTGTGGCCAAGAATATTTTTCATAATCAACGAACTCATGAACCAATGTTGGCATCATATAGCTCATGGACAATGTCAGGGCCATGCCATGTAAGAATGATTTTTTAATGCAAAGATGCTCATTGTGAGTATTCTCATGAGCTAGGGAAGCTCCTTGATGGGCATCATAAAAAAATGAAGGAAGTATGAAACACAAGTCTTCGATGGAAGGGGTAGCAGAGAATTCGATGGAAAGTTCTAAAAAATAAATCCAAGGCGGAAAAAGACCAAGACTAGGAGGGCTACTAGATGCCCTAGAAAATTCCTCCAGTCCTGGATCAAGACTCATCATGTCAACTCTCATAGGGTATGACCTAGGGAGGATTGATTGTTGATGATGCTCATCTTCCCTGGGCTTATTTATGGAAGCCATGACTTCCAAGATGGCATTTTCTGAAGGAAAATCAAAATCAAGGGCATCATGTCAACTAGGAGAATCAACATCTAATTTGGGAGGAGTAGGCTGATCACACTCCATGTGAGGATGGAGGTGTTGATGAGTATCAAATGATGTTGAAGAGATCGTCGGATTGGAAATCTCAAACGCCATGAGTGGCATGGATGCTCCATATGAATCAACATCCATAGGACGAGGTACCACCCAAGGATCAAAATACCCAAGGGATCCACTGGTAAATGATGAAATCATGTTGATAGGAGCGATGTTTTCACTGGAAAATGGCGGGGGAAGGGGAAATATTCCCATCATCGAAGGATCTTTGAACATGCCCACACTGAAATTAACAAAATATTGTGTGGTATCACCAACAAAGGGTACATTTTACCTCACAATGGATCCAAGTTATGGGGTACACAATGAAATATTATCTATCATCATTATTTTCCCTTGAAGAGGGAAGCATAGGAACCTAAAGACTGATGATACAACTGCAATAATCTCTTAGAATGAAGTACACCCGAGTAACAAGTTTTACTTAAGAGGTGTGTCGACAACCTCCACTTAAACATAGACAGTCTTACCACCTAAGTCAATGGGTAAGGCAGTGATTATTCCATGGGGTTGGAAGATGTTTCCATCAAATGATTTCATTAGTGTGGCAGACATGTTGAGCTTAGAAGAGCCAAGGACCTTCCAACAAGAAATAAACATGATGCAAGTTGAGGCTCCTTCATCTACCACTATCTGGTAGATGTTTTTTTTCCAAAGATTGCACTATGATATGAAAGTCGACCTAATGGGAGAGAATATGAGTAACTTGAGAAGAATCAAAGGTAATCAAACTCAACTTTGAGGGATCAACCCCTCATATGAATTAAAACAAGGCTTTCTGTTGTGTGGGGCAGCTTTGGAGGACTTCAAGCAAAGACATGTCACATGGTGCTTGGGCTAAGTCTTCCACAATAGTGTAGTTGTGGGTAGCCCATGTGTTGGGATTATGCGTAATGCATCGAATAACGCACTTCAGGGGGCAAAGCAGTGTGTCAAAAGATGGATTTTCAATATGAAGAGGGCCACCAAGCTGGGAAGAAGATGCTGCTTTTGGCACAACATGAGAAGGCTCAAGAATGTCATAACTCTTGGTTCACATTTTCAAATTGAATGTTTGGTCGCACATGAAAATGGTAGCATTTGAGGAAGACCCCTCATGGTGAGGGGTACCTTCCATGCCCCCTTGCGGAGGGGCAACATTTGTGGCAACCATGTTTTGAGGTTGAGGGGGGGAAGGATGGGTTAAGAAAACAAGTTGCCGAGGGCCCACTACTGTGCCAAAAATATATGGACCTCATCCTTTCGAGGACACTAGTGAGTAGGTTGGTCATCCCCACAAATGGTGCAAGGAAAAAAAATCTTCCTTTTGTTTTTAGTTCCGCCCTCCTAGGTGTTTTGGGTTGAGATAGTCCCTTGTTCAATATTGGAATTTTTCTTTTTGTTTCTTTCCTTCTTCCCTCCAGGTTTCTAAGGATTATTTTGTGGCATGGATTGCATTGAATTCACCTTGGAGGTTTGAATAGGGACCACAACAATTTAAGAACTAGCACCGGAAGTTGACTTAATAGACATTTGACCCATTTGATCAACTAACTAGTTTACATAGGTATGGGAAATAGAACCAACAACACCATCATCATGGGGTCCTGGGTTTGGCTTCCTTGGATCTGTTGACAACCTAAGATCATTTTGGATGATGTCATAAAGTGTGCCCAACTGAGAATAAATCAAATCTAAGTGTTGGTCATGCAAAATGGCCTACTCCTCGGCTACATCGCTGGAAATGGGTGGTAGGAGGGACTTTGTGAACCACTCCATGAGGAGTTTGTCCATAATATGAATCTTAATCATCCTACGTTTCCATATCCACTCATGTGTATGATAGAAAATGTGATTGGCATTATATTGACGTAGTGAATTCAAGAGCTCAGTTCCTATCTCCTAACGTATGGGAAATTGGTGATGTGTTAAGAAAGCCATTGATAGGTCATTGAATCTTTTAAAGGAACTTCCTTTTAATTCAATGTACCATTTGGTGGCAGCTCCAGTCAGGGATCTCTAGAAAAGACACAGCCTCACACTATCATCCATCAACGAGTTGGATGAACACCATAAGTGGTATGCCATGATGTGTCTGGAGGGGTCCTATCCTAGCTTTCCATCGAACTTTGGAATATCTAAAGGTAGCTTGGATGACATTTTTGACCATGAAATATAGGGTCATTTGTCAATCGAGACAAATCTAATATATCTAATGTTGCAAGGAAAGGTAACAGTGCAAATGAATACTGGGAGGGAGGTGAAGTCTCTCCTATCCCAGATGGACCTTGCGGTCCCCCTATATTTGTAGTACTAGAGGGTTTAGAGTTGTTGGAGAGTGAGTGCTTCCAGGAATGGTGGTACTCCCAGGAGCATGACTTCATATTCCCCTAAGGGGAAATGTGGACCCTCCAGAAAAAAATGTTCCCAAAGCTAGTCCCAGGAAAGAAACCCCTAGGACAAGATGTGTTAACAAAAGGAAAAAATCCCCATGGTGAAAAATTTCCCACAAGGGATGTGCCCCTAGGGAAAGGTGTGCTTACCCAAGGAAAGTTAAAACCTTTTGATGTACTACTACCCCCATCCTGACTAGGGAAAACTTCAAAACCACTAGGGATGTTCCATCCAAAATGTGAACTAGCACTTGATGATACCAGGGTGCTCATAGGAATGGTGGAGGTGGAAGGAATTCCACCCACCATGCTGAAACCAAGGCTCACCCCCCCACTGGAAGAAGATCCAAATGTGGGCATCAAGATAGACATGATTGGTGTAGAATCACCAAGTAAACTAATAGATGGAAATGATGACATAGATGGCATCCCCCAGATTAAGGGACATATAGAAAATGGAATGGATGGTGTAGGTCCAATGGAGCTAAGGGGTGGAAATGTAGACATCACTGGGATGCTCCTTAGGGGATTTCCCTCTATCACACTTGAGGATGAACTTGTAGGCTCAACTACACTAGATGTAACACTCATTCCTGACATGGTGGGAGGATGGCTAAACAAAGAGAAAGGTGCACTAAAAAATTCTCTCACTTGGACAAGTAGAGGTTTTTTTGGCTCAGTCAAAGGAGGATTAAAATTTTTTGGAGGATGGTCGTCTACCACTTTTACCTCGACTAAACTAGTATCATCAAACCAAAGTTCAATCCCTTCAAATCCTTTGTCGACTATCTCATGCTTCTTGATAGACAGTTTTTCCTCCTTAATGGGTTCAATTCCTCACAGTCGACAGGACTAGCGTGGTAGTTTAACCATGATGAATAAACTATGTTAAAATCCAAAGACAATTCAACCTAAGGATGACCTAGACTCGGACTCAAAGAGCACACCCCTAATCAAAACTAGGCTAACAACAAGAAAACCAACGGGCTCAAGGGAATTCTAAAAACTAACCCTATTTGGGAGATGAAGTCCCCATGCAATTGGATAGTGAAGATGTGAGGAGCAGTTACAATGATCTACTCAAAACAACCATGACCGGTCCAAGAAACCTTTATTAAGGAGGGAACCCTCTGGGGGAAATGAGACCATGAATGGATGTATGCCTTAGGTACTACATGCATGTTCCACCTGCAGTCACCTATGTAGATCCCTAGTAAAAGTCACTAAGGCTACCACCTAACAATCAATGGTCGGGCAAATAGTCGTAGGTCCAACCGCACTTAAGGGTAGGGTAACAAAGCCCAAAGATTTGAAGGTGTTAACCAACAAAACCCTCGTATATTTAGCAATCGAAGAGGTATTAGAAACACCAAAACAAACATAGATGGTTAATATCCCTACTTGCCCCGATGCGACCTCGTGCTTAACTCCCGTGTTAGAGGAGGCTCCCGACAGACTAGTTGCAACAATGGATTTAATCATCTTTAATGACTCCTAAGTTTCATTTTCTGTCCTTGGAGAGTTTACTCTCCAATCCTAATCCAAGGCCCTAAGCCTATCTAATGTTGTTTCATTATAAACTAAATATCTCTAATGAATTTTAGATTACGTAGTTTATTTTTGTGGTTGTTTCTTAAGTCTAAGGGTAGCAGATGAAACTTTAGTGATGTTTTGACTTTTGACCCAACCAAACAATGCAAGAATGATAATGCAATTTTTTCACTTCAATGGACTCTAGCTATGGAAGGGAGAGAGAATTTCCTTTTCCTTTGCAAATTTAAAACGGATGTCACACACACCAAGAAACCAACAATCACTTCAAATCTGAAACCAAACAATGCTCTTGATGCATTCTCTTCACTGGTACTTCAAAGGAAATCAAGCATGCAACAATCTTTTTGAATTTTTTGGTTATTTTCCAATTGTAATGGAACAAATATTCCTAATCTAAGCAAGAAAGCCAATGAAAAAGGAAAACCAACAAGAAACAACAAGCAAGTGGGTTGTAGGAAATTGGAAATGAGGTTGGATCAACCCACTCCAATGTCCCTACTTATATCTCACCCAAAACTCACCTAAGAGGGTAGATCCAGTGATAAACAATAATTACAAAATGATATCTAATGCAACTAATGAAAAGTACTAGCATATCTCTTTAGATCTATTGGGTTTTATTTTCCCAATTTCACTAAAACTCTTAGACAACAATATAACCTATCCAAGAAATGGAATTCAAACCACACAAATATAATCAAACAAAACTTGAAAGCAACTTGTGTGACAAAAAACACTCAAATAAAGACAATACTAGATTAGAACAGATCACTGCAAAACCCTATTGCTCAGAGGATAGACCTAGCCTCAAAGTTCTGGGGTTTTTGATGCAACTATGCAGTTTTTATAGATCCTCGCGGGACATAGGCCTATCAACCAGTGAGGGTCCTCACGAGATTCCTATAATGTAACAAGCGATGACTTGATAATTTTTTTTTTTTAATAACGATGGATATGTTCTAGATATTCCAAATCTGTGTTAGATCTCTTAGATCTACTAGATATATGCTATGGAACGACAGATGGATGAAAATTGAAAGAAAACCACAATAATTAGAGGAAATTATTGGTAAAGAGACTCAACCAGAGAAGGATTCTTCCCCAACAGACTCACCAGTTCTGTTATGGGACGAAATCTCACATGGATCTTCCTAAATACACAACAAAATCTCCCTAGGATTAGCCTAGTAATCCCAGACAAAAAAGGGTTTAGACTCCTATGGTTTCCCTAGATATAGATTCAAACGCATAGATTCATCTTTATCCTAAGGAATAGTGTATATTGCATACCTTTATTCATAGGTTTTCCTTCATAAATCCTGGCTATTGCAAACCTGAAATTCCAACTCCAAGCTCCACAACCTTCTTCCTGTATACAAAAGACAAGAAATACCTCTCTACCTCTCTACTTAGTATTAGAATCTTAGATCTAACTTGCTTCTAATAATATCTATAATGAGATGAATCATATTTAAACATTTTCATAATGGAATACAAATATATTAGGAGAAAACCAATGATCTATTGATTAAATAAGACAAATTAGATCAAACATACCTTGGGTGTAGATGCATTTCTTCTTTGCTCCTAGCTCCTTTCTTATCCCTTTATCTTCTTGGTCAGGCTATAATCACTGACTTCTGGCTGTGATAAACAGGACAAACACCTTTGCAAATGAGTATCATAACTTTTCTCTTGAATTGTCCTCCTCTTTCCCAAGAATTTCCTTTGTTATATATCTCTTTGGAGGAGGCTTGGGGGAGCTTCTATATCTTCTAAAGACCACTAGAGACTCGATTGATGTGAGTTCCTAGGCCTTTGACATGAACATACAACACATCCCTCGCCTATCACCTCGTAACTCCCCGAATATAGAAGTTTTACAAATCCTCGCTTGTTGAGATACTAGTGACCTGTGAGGATCCTCGCTTGTTGTCTACTATGTGTCTCGCTTGTTGTCTATGATGTGTCCTGCGAGGATCTGCAAAAGGGATCAAATCTTAGGAAAAATGTGTATTTTGGCTTCTATCCTCTTATGGATTCCTCTCTGGCCTATATGGTGGAAATTAAGGCTATAACACAAAGCAGTAAAATGCCAAACTCACAAACTGAAATGGTTCTCTTGGACATGATTAATCAGACTTAACTACCAATGGTAGGGACTTATATTACAAGTAAATCATTCACTCTTAAAGTGTTCCTACTTGCAAACGCACTCTGTTTGGTTAACCAAACTTCAAGGCCAACAAGGGTTATCTCAAAGTGTGAGTTAAAAGATTGACTAAAATAAACTAAGCAATAAAGAAATGCGCAAAACATAAAAGATTACAGACTTGATCCAACCCTGAGTAAATTTTGTGGTAACTGTTTGTATGGAATATTAGATGAAATATTGTTCAATTATGTTGAGTATATTTAACATCTATATATGAAACAATCACTATTCACCATACTCAGAGTGATTGTTGCTTGTAAATTGATTTAAAGGAAAATACTTAACCTACAGGAAATTGTGACAACAAATGTCAATCTACAAGAAATGAATGCAATTAAAAGAAAGATAAATTCTAAAGAAAAATACTAAAGGAAATATACAACACATACTAGGGGGCCCTCCTGACATATGTTGTTAAACAAACTCAAAACACTTAATAAACTTAACACATTAAATTAACTTAGAACTCCATTGTATTCAATCAATTTCTTTTGAATCAACAGTCACAATTTGTTTTCAGCCATGTGATTTTACAATAAAAATATATGGAACCCCCAATACATATTCTCAACCCATTTATATATGATAAATTGCATCTAATAGACTTGTTATCTCTACACCTTCATCTATGTATCTTAAAATCATATTTTATTCCTTGGTTGGGCGTAACCATTAACATGTGGTTTGATAATCGGTTGCTCCAAGAAATATGGAAGAAACTTTATTATAAATATGTACATATCTCTCTCAACATGTTTTTTATGGGAAATATTCTTAGGTGATACCTTATGATCTTATTCTTCACAAAACCCATGTCGCGAAATTCCCCGATTCATCCTCTACGCTCCAAAAATAACCTTTGAATATCACTACATGAAAAATCCATTATAACATTTAACATATATTCTCCTTGATTTTTTGGATTGGATCCTTAATCTTCCAATAGACTGATCTTCATTACTCGTTTTTAGCATCAAATTCCCAATTTTGTGAGTGAACTGGTGGATTTGCAGCTAGTTATGCGAAATTCATGCCGATTTTGACTATCGTTGACCGTTGGGTGCTTAATTCCATGGGAATGATAAGATAAATAAATCACCGTCTCCCGGTATTTGTGAAATACCTCCCAGTGGAATTTTCCCTTCCGAGTGAGTGGAAGTATGTTAATCACCAATTCCTGTAATAACTAGTAAAACAAGGTTAATTCCTGTAATAACTTATTTATAGGCAATTGTTTGCAAAAATAACTTTAATTATCATTTACAAGAAAAACTAAGAGTTTTCTTCCAAAAGACAACTTATTACCTTGTTTTTGCATATTATGCCATTAAGTATATGAAAATAGGCAAAAGTAGAGGTTGTTAAGGTAA
>ML784765.1:984051-999544 GCA_009831015.1 Picea engelmannii | reverse complement strand
TGGTATTTTTGTTTTTATGAAGTTGGCATGACCAGCCTGGAAGGCCGGGTATGTTACAATGTATGAAGTTCCGCTAGAGTTTAAGTGTGGCATAGATCAACATGTCTAAGGTTGGGTGTGTTACAACTAATGCACCTTCAACATTTCAAAGCTTGATGAATTCTATTTCAATTATTTCCTTAGAAAATTTGTGTTAGTATTTTTTGATGAAAAACTAATCTACAACAAATCCTGGGAAGAGCATATACAGCATGTTGACAAAGTATTACAACTATTGGAAGAGAAACAACTCTATGCAAATCCTTCCAAGTGTGCATTTGGGGTTCAAGAAGAATATTTAGGTCATATTGTATCTCATGAAGGTGTAAAAGTGGACTCTAACAAAATTAAAGCTATGAAGGAATGAATGATTCCCAAAACCTTGAAGAAACTTAGAGGATTATTAGGGTTAATAGGCTATTATCACAAGTTTGTCAAGAATTATGGTCAAATAGAAACACCTCTAAAATCATGATAGTTTGAAGTACTTCTTGGAGCAACAATTATCTTTATAAGAGAAACAAAAATGAGTTACAAATATGATAGGTTATGAGTTTGAAATTATCTACAAAAAAGGAAAACATAATGTTGTGGTAGATGCCCTTTCAAGGAAAGAAAAAGAAACAAAAGGTTCACTATGTGTTATTTCTATTGTGTAATCTGATTGGGTGGAAGAATCAAGGATAGAATGGAAGCAAGATCAAGAGGTATGCAAGATCATTCAACAACTACACGTGGACCCCGGTTCATTAGAAAAATTTGTATGGAACAATGATTTTATGTGGTATCCTGATCACCTATATTTATGTAAGAATTCCCAACTGAAACATAAGGTCCTTATGGAATTGCACACTTCTCCTATAGGAGGACATTCAGGATTGTTGAAAACATACCACGGGATCAAGAAGGATTTTTTATGGGAAGATCTTAAAAATGATGTTCAAAAGTTTGTGTCTGAATGTTTAGTTTTCCAATAGAATAAGGTGTTAGCAATAAAAAACGCACTGGTATTTTGATGAGTATTTCCATCACTCTTCAAATGATTTATCATTTTCTTCAGTTTCTTTGCCAATATCTTAACCTCCATAGTGTTCATCAAGCTCCTGCTTGATTACTTTGCTAAAAAATCCTTTTTTTTATTGCCTTTGGACCTGCAATACAAGATACAAATAACAAAATTTCATTCCATTGCTTTTATGTCTTTTATACATTGATAATTTTCCCTAAAGCAAAAGTGATGTGTCCTTTAAGTGACTTAACCCTAGGTTATGTTATATACTATCCTAATTGCTCCTAGCTATAAATCTAGCCACATCACTCATCAAATTTCAAGTTACATGTTCACTAGCCAAGACTTCATGTCCACATGCCATATCGACAGCTCATCTCTAACCCAAAGGCCAAACCCATATTCTGTGTCAAACTATATGAAAAATTCAAAGTTTAAATATTCCAAGATGAACTCCTTATTCCACCTGTCATTCACAATACATCAAGCCTAGCGCACCAAGCAATGAGTCAAGCCAAAGATTGCGTCCAAATGTCAAGCACATTCAACACATAAACCATACAACGCCCAACTCTCAAGCCCAACATTAAGCGCAAGTGTCAAGTTCTACACTCCCATCGAATGATTTGTCCAAACCCATGTATCAAATTGTGAAAGAAATCGACATCCACAGGGATCAAAGGGTTCGCAAATCTGAAGCCTGAACAAATCGAATTACAGATCCAATTCGTGATATTTTCTACAGGTCGATTGATATCTTAGTTTTGTTGTTGTGGAGTTGTTCCACAGGGCAGACTGAGTGCCAAATCATGAGAAGAAACCTATTCAATATAAGACACCAAAAGTTTTTCTGCTACATATCAAGCACGCGGGCAACAAGCCATCATCACCACACAACACATATTCCACCATTGATTGACAAGCTCCTCCAGGTTCAAAACGTTTCAACATTTCATCTCCAGCTTTGAAGAAAGATTCAGGGTTTTAGTTAGCTACCTACGACTTTATTCATTTTCCGTGATTAATTGGTTGTGGCATTGCAAAGCCATAAGACAGAAAAGAAAAAATAAAATCGATGCTTGTATATCTTGGATACTTCGACCTTCTCATACATATATCGGCAAAAGTAGAATTGCCAAGATACAAGAGGCATAAAGGGAGCCCAAGAGTGGATGGCAACGATGATGAATATTATACTGATGGAAAAGGAGACATGGAAGGCACCGATTCCAATGGGGAAGACATCCCAATGGTTGATAACGCACGACAACCTTTGAATAAGGTTGTGCCTCTTCCTTCCAGCACACTTACTCCGTACAAGATTGTGATTATTCTTCGACTCATAATCGTGGGAGTTTTCTTCCAGTATCGAGTATCGACACCTGTTAATGATGCATATCCACTTTGGTTGGTGTCAGTGATATGTGAGGTATGGTTTGTTGTGTCATGGATTCTTGACCAGTTTCCTAAATGGATGCCCATTAACCGAGAAACCTATCTTGACAGGCTTGCTTTGAGTTTTGACAGAGAAGGAGAGCCATCTCAATTGGATGGTGTTGATATTTTTGTCAGTACAGTAGACCCTCTGAAGGAGCCTCCTCTTGTCACAGCAAATACTGTCCTGTCTATCCTTGTTGTGGATTATCCTGTTGATAAAGTTTCATGCTATGTTTTTTATGATGGAGCAACAATGTTGACTTTTGAAATCCTTTCAAAAACTTCAGAATTTGCAAGGAAGTGGGTGCCATTTTGTAAAACGTACAACCTTCGTTTGTTAAAGAACGGAGAGCAATGAAGAGGGAATATGAAGAGTACAAGATCTGAATCAATGCTCTTGTGGCCAAAGAGAAAAAAGTGCCTGAGGAGGGATGGACCATGCAAGATGGGACTCCATGGCCAGGCAATAACACTCGAGACCATCCAGGGATGATCCAGGTATTCTTAGGTCACAATGGGAGAGAAATCTAAAGAATACTGAGTTTATGATGAAACAATAGATTTGATCATGAAAGGTTTCCTTTTTTACCAAAACCGAGCTTTCACTAGCTTAGAAGGCGGAATTATAACTAGTTAGTTGATGAAAAGTAGAGCTTTCACCAGCTAACTAGCAAATCTTAAGGAGAAATAGCTGGTGAAACCTGAGACTGGCCAGCGAAGGTGTATTTTTTCCCAGATCGAAATTTTTCTCAACCGAATCTCTTGAAAATGCTTTCCAAAGATACATATTGAATTATAGTGTCAAATCTAAGATCCACTTTTGATGCAAAGGAGTTAGAGGAGGATTTCAAGTTGATTTGACACTTATTTTAGGGGCAATAAATCAGGTTTTTTTTCCAAAATTAGAAAATTCGAATTTCATCTTTCTTAAGAGTCATCAAACAGCCTTGGAAGGCTTATCTGCACTGCACAGGGATTCTACATCATCTGAAGACCATGAAATGTGGAATTGACCTCATCTTGAGGATCATTCCTTATCTTTTGTAAATCATTTTTGACTTTCTATCTTTAGCATATCTGATCCATTCTTTTAGGATCTGAAAACTGTATTGTAGAGATATAAAGCTAAATCTATGAGAGGAGCTAAGGGGTTCAATCCTGGATACATTTTGGCTCATGTACTTAGACTCTTATCTTGATATGAATCACAGTCTTCTTTTGCTACCAATGTCAGATTTGTTCATGTGTTGCATTACTCTGTACTTTGATTCAGTTTAGCTCAGCTTTTAAGAACTGTCATCTTCTTATTTAGATCATGAATTTGAATTAAAGAATCTCTTACTATCTTGTATGACCCTGCATGTTAATGTACTTGGTTATCTAGATTAGTGTTCTTCATACCCTATTTCAATTACTTTATCTGATTATTGATTTCTAAAATCACTGGCTCATTCGAATGCATGATAAGTTGTTATTCTCATTAGCCATTGAGTTATCCCATTGATCCAAGCATACCAAATTTACCATATTCTTGAGTTACCAAGCATCTTTGGCCTATAACCCCAAAGAGTTTCTTGGAGTGATAACATAAGGGAAAAACAATAAAGAGGCCAAGTCTCCTACAACCATTAGCTATACCAAGTCAACATTGGGAAGAATTTTCAATGGATTTTATTACAGGTTTACACAAATCCGAAGGAAGGACTTTCATCATGGTAGTAGTGGATCGACTGAAAAAGTATGCCCATTTTTTCTCTCTTTATCATCCTTTTAAAGAAAGTATAGTAGCCGCAACATTTATGGAAAAAGTTCAAAAGCTACATGGACTCCCCAAAATTATTGTAAGTGATAGAGATTCAGTTTTCACTGGAAATTTTTGGACTAGATTATTTTCTTGTTTGGGTACTCAGTTGGCTCAGAACTCATCTTACCACCCTCAATCCGATGGAAAACTGAGATTGCGAATAAATGTCTAGAAGGATATCTTGTCTATTTTTCATCTGATAAATAGATACAATGGGTCAATTGGTTTCCATTGGCGGAATGGTGGTACAACACATCCTTCCATACTTCATAAAAAATGTTCCCATTTCTGGAACTTTATGGATATCATCCTCCATCCATTACATCATCCTTGAAAGGGAATACAAAGGTTCAAGCAGTGGAGGACCACATAGGGAACCAACAAGAGGCTCTCAAATTATTGAAGGACAACTTGGTTATGGCACAAAATAGGATGAAACAACAAGAAAATCAACATCGTAGTGAAGGGGAATTTAAAGTGGGGGAATTGGTATTTCTGAGGCTATAACCATATAAACATATGTCCCTCAAGAAAAAAAAAAGGACACTAAATTAACACCCAAATATTACCCCCCTACAAGATTTCACAAAGGATCGGAAGTATGACTTACAAATTGGAGTTTCCTCCATCTTCACGTGTACATGGAGAGCATTCCATGTTTCTTGCTTAAAGAAGGTAATAGGCAGAAAGATCCCAGTCCAAACTATTTTACGAGTGATTAATGAAGAAGGGAAAATCATACTAGAACTGGAAACAATCCTTGAAACAAGGATTAAGCAACCGAGAAATCAAGCAATCACAAAGTACCTCATCAAATGGAAGAACCTACCAGTGGAAGAGGCAACATGGGAAGATGTGTTCTTCATGCAGAAACACCTGCACTTAGTCAAGTGTTGAGGAATTTTTTTTTTTAAGGGGAGGGGCATGTTAATTCCTAGGCAGAGCCCCATTTTATGTGTAAAACCCCTTATTAAGCCCCATATATTGAATTATTACATTTATAGTATTATAATTGTATGTCAGCTAGAATCCTTCATGGTACCCTTGGATTAGAATTGTATCATTTGTATCCTATATATATACCAAGGAGACTTAGTATTAGAATCATGTTATCTCATCTCATATTGTATTATGAATTGGATATATTGTAAAAAGAGGATTCCCCCTCGAAGTGGATTGTAATTCATTAACTGTTTATTGTTTTTAAGGCATTGGATTATAACATAAATCTTTTCCATTAATATACTTTGAGAAGAAACCATTTAAGTGATGCACCTTTTAATAATCAATAACATAATTTCTCTAGTGTATATATATATATATATATATATAGCATTGTATTCCCCTTTCACATAAAGTTGTGTCTTTAAGTGATGCACCTTTTAATAATTAATAACGACTTTATGTGAAAGGTCATATTGTGGCCTATAAATGCCAAGGCTATTCATCATTGTAATCATCATCTCTCATATTTTATTCAATATAATATTTTAGTCTGTATGGATTCTTTTGTGTTATCCCATTTATTTTGGACATTCAATTTATGAACCAAGTTATTTATGTCATATTTCCACAAGTGAAATTTCTTCAATTCACAACTGTGGTTTAATAAACTAAAATATGTTGGTGGGAATGAAATACAAACATAGATGGTGTGTAAATTGTATGATGCTTGGACGATGATGGTTCTATGGGAAATTTTTAGGACATGCCTACCTTATAAATATATAATTTATAAATTATATATATATATATATAATTTAAATTAATATTCAATTTTTATATATTATAAATTAACTTTTGAATTTAGGTAAAATCATTAGTCAACATAAATTTTAATTGAAATTTTAATTTTATTTTTTTTATGTAATTTTAACCTACATAAGATTCTTTTGATAAACCCATCACACAAGGACCATGGTAGGGTGGATGAACTAGATGCATGGATTTTCAAATCCAAGACTTGGTTGTCCACGCTACAAGGTAATTTTCTCATAGTTCAAATCAACTTGAAATGACTAATCTATTCATCCTTTCAAGTCACATGGAGACACGAGGATGGTAGAGGGTAGTTAGGTCACACATGACAACCTCGATGAGGTGAATGATCTAGATGCATGGATTTATAAATCCAAACCTAAATTATTCATATCATTGCAATTTGACTTAAAAAGAATTCCGAATTAAGAATTATACTCATTATTTTTTTTTTTAAACTATCCACAACATCTGCATTATCTTAAGGGAAATTGTACAAAAGTTGTACTACTGGTCTGCCACTTGGGAAACCATACCAACAATAATGAAGTAGTTTGTCTAACTTAACATGATTGAAAAACCATTGTATCTTAAGAATGTAGAGAAGAGAGTAACAAAAATTATAAACAACTAAGAGAAGTCTGATATGAGTCTGCCTATCATGTTGATAACTGAAAGGAGGTGGGGCTAGAGATCCCAATCCTCTAAAAATGGAAAAAAGATAAACTAGACTGAAAAACATGAGAAAATTAAGCTAAAGGAGGATGATCATCCGCCACGGGAACCTAGGGCTGAGGAAAATCCAACTTGGACAGGTCCATCCCAACTATCTTCTCGACCAACAAATTGATCTTGTGATCCACTAGCTTCACCTATAGCTGCACATCGTCCAAATGGAGGAGAATTTCCTAGTGGGCTTCCTACCTTTCCACCAGAACTTTTTCCATTATCATTTTGAGATGCCAATAAAGATAATTGGTTTTGAAGTATTGGGACTCTCTAGCCCACATGGAATTTGAATTAAGGACTTGTGAACGAATGTTGTGGTTGACTTCCTCATTGGAGATAAATTGTCTAAGAACCCTGACATAAGCCTAAACGAGGTCAAATTTCTCTTGAATTTCAGGAGGGGTGTGCACATGTTAGTTGACTGTCGATTCATCTACTGCAAAGATGAGTCAATAACATGAATTATTGCATTGAATAGCCTGAGAACGGTGATGGGAGCCACCACAAGCCATATGATCAAGAAAAAGGGGAAGGTGGCAGAGAAAAAAGAGAAAGGGGAAGGTTGAGGGGTATGAATGGGCTGAGAGAAGAGAAATGAACATAGGGATGAGAGCATAGGAACAAGGCAACATAGAAAATCACTAAGGAGGAAGGCGAGATAACCCATCTAGGCAAGCAAGGGTAGGATTAAGTCAGAGAAATATCACTAATAGAGCCATAGAGGCCATAACTACCAATAAATTTTCTAGGGCATGAGGAGAATGGGGAGGACAAATGATGGGATTAATATGCTAAGGAAGGACGTCATCGAGCTAGATCATGAAGTGAGATGATGATGGATGAGAATATATGAAGGATGAGGCAGCTAGATGGTCATCAGTTGAGTGCATGGGTGACATGTGACGACACTCCTTGAGGAGTGGTCCCACCATTGGATTCCGTCCCTGTTACCCAATTTGTAACACACCCGTCCCCTTTAAAGGTTTTCCCAAGGATGGGGCATCAAAATTTCTCTTTCCTTTCCATCTCAAATCCTTTGTCTGAGGTCTACATCCTCTCCTGCTTACCCATAGATTTCTAATGACTGCTACCAGGCTCAAATCCGAACTTTGGGTTGCAAGTTATGTCTTCCCAAAGATCTTCAGGCATCCTCGCCTCACGTTACCACCAATTCTTTTGAAGGCACAATCCTCCAAACCACAGAAACAAGATCAATGGTCCTTGTTCCCCACTGAGATCTACAACCTAGTCTCTTCCTTAAGAAATTTTGGCTTTGGTCGAATCCACATGCACACTCCACAAATCCTCCAAAGTGGATTTATAATGGAGTGGACCTTTGTCTTCCACGTGTCCCCTTACTAATAAACGCTGCAAGCTTCTCCTTTAATATCAATGACCCACATAAATTTTGGGCTCCAACACTTCAAAAAATTATGAACAACCACCACATGAATCCTCTAGAGTGGAAAATCTCTGAAGTTCATGATCTGACGCCACGTGTCCTTAGAGGATTGACGGCTCCGATCCACTTCGGGACTCTGGGCTTCGATAGTTCTCGAGTCTTCACACATGCAAACCTCCGGAGTGAAATCCTTCTGGAGTGTCAGATATACTAACACACGTCCTCATATATTCAATGGTCACGATGAACTCCGACGCTTCAGCCTTCGGGAGTTCTCGACCCACACAACACCACTTTTCCCCAAAGTGGCTATCCTCCAAAGTGGAGGATCTGCTGACACATGTTCTATGCTAAAAGACGGGTCAGATGAACTCCGACACTCTGGCCTTCGGGAGTTTTGGATCCTCCAAATCCACTTTCTTACGAGGTGACATTTCTCCGAAGTGGAAGATCTTCTACCACACATCCTCCTTCATGGAAAAATGAGATGAATTCATGACTCCGACCTTCGGGAGTCCTCGCACCTCCACTCTTAAACTCTTTCAGAGTACTTCTACTTCAGAGTGTGGGATCTGGAGACACATGCTCTCCTCCATCAACGGTCATGATTTACTCTGCTCTTCGGGAGTTCGGGATTTTTGCAAACCCCACACGCTGAATCTTCCGTAGTTCTATTTCTTCGGACTGCACGATCCAATGACATGCGTCCTTTGCAATAGATGAATCAGATCTCCTCTGCTACTTCAGGTTTCCTAGATTTTCAAAGCATAAAACTTAGAATCCTCCGAAGTGGCTCTCCTCAGGAGTTAACGATCTACTGACACACGTCCCAGTTACTGGATGGTTCAAATCTCCTCCTGCTCCCTGTGAATTCAGGAGTCTTCAACCTTTTTCACCTGCTTCCTTTCGGTGTATTAAACCTCTGGAGTATAGGATTTTGTGCCATGTGTCTCTTGGCGCCAACAACTAGGTTGGACTTCGACACTTTAGGCCTTTTGGACTCTCTACAATAATACACCCCAAATCCTCTGGAGTCCCAAAGTCCTGGACTCTCGGAGTCCCAGTCACTTCACCAACCACTCTGGCTAGGCTTCCTCATACCAGGGGCTGACACGTGTAAAGGGCCAGGGGTGACACATGTCACATTCCAATGGGTCTATAGGGTATGCGATACACACAAATCCAAGTGACACGTGGCACGTCAAACTTGGGTCCACATCACCCCAGGTGACATCACTGCACCATGTCACTCCATACTAATCATCCTTCATGCCTTTCGATCTCGTGACTGAGGTAGTTCCACATAACCCTTGAGATCAATGGCCTCCACTACTTCATAACTTCGGCGTTTGGGGGTTTCGTGGGGTAAACTTCTTCATTCTCTCGGATTTGGTCAGCGCTGGTTTGAACAACGCCTAGATATGATGGTCAAGAACAGTCCTGAAGTGTCCTCGAATCGATGACTCACGTCACTTCGGGCTTCAGAGCTTATCGATGCATGACCCTTATATTTCACTGAAGTACCAATTCTCCGAACTAAAGGATCTAGCGCCACGTGTTCCCACGTACATCGACGACTAAAAGGGATCCCAAAGGATCCTTATATCCATGGTCCACATCACTTCGTGACTCTGACCTTTAGGGGTTTTGGATTTACTACCACTCCATTCTCTCCGATTGATCTCCCCAAATCTACGACTCTCCTTTACTTCATAACTTTGGTGTTCAGGGATTTAGATGCTATAACATCTCCATCCTCCTGGAGTAGAACTTCGTCGAAGTTATCTCAGTGTATATCCAATGACTGAGGGATTCCCTGAACATTCTTGATCGACGGTTCACGCTACTTCACCATGGGTAGTTGGATCCTGGTTTGGTCGGTAAGATAGGTTCATCTAATCAATAGGGAAACCGTCTATTCCCGGTTAACTTACTGATAGATGAATCTCTAGGTTTCCTTTGACCAATGTATAACTAATAGGGTTGACAATTCTCTGAAGCCCCGAACTTTCGGAGCTCTGAAGCCAAAAGGATTTTTCTCCCTTAGGATTAGCCTAAGGTTCCTAAGTGTTGGTCATATGGGTCCTCCTGAACAGATTCCATCTGCTCGTATTCCAAACGAAAGGATCTTCCCTTTCAAGACTTAATTCTCACTATCCTTCCTGAGCTTCACCTTGAAAGTGTTAAGGACTTGGGCATGATATCCTGGTTACACAACGAGGAGTCTGAAGGAGATATCCTCTTCAGATGGACAAGGCCAGATAGATGCCATACTTTCTATCTCAACCTTCCTACGGGTTCACGTCCCACAACACTTCGAGAGCTTAGCTAGGGAATATAGATGATCCATCAGACACATGAGTTCACAAGGAAATAAGTGCATACACATAACTTAACCATTCAATACATAAACCAATTATATATACATATATATAAACCCATGCATTCATCCATTATTTCAGTTCAATACAAAAAGTATGAAAACACTTATCAGAACTAGAAGACGTGATGTGACTACTGAAAGGGGTGCCCATTTCCACCCAACCACAGGCTCAGTCACTCCTAATGGATTCACCACTGGCCACCCCCGAGCAAGGTCACGATGCTTTGAGATTAAATATTTTCTTCTGACTCAACGAAAGTTAGGGATGAAGGTTACTCTCCTTCTCTCGACACAGAAATAGATAGGGATGAAGGTTACTCTCCTTATCCTAACTCAGTCATAGATAGGGACAAAGGTTACTCTCCTTCTCCCGAGTCAGTCTCTATTTTCTGTGATCAGAACACACTCTTTTAACAGTTCTTCCTCGAACTCGATAGCTCAGTCTCTTGTCTCTGCACTCTTCGCAAGTCTTCCTCTGCCCACCACGCCTTCCTTTCTTG
The DNA here is from genome assembly GCA_009831015.1 of Picea engelmannii. Taxonomy (NCBI): domain Eukaryota; kingdom Viridiplantae; phylum Streptophyta; class Pinopsida; order Pinales; family Pinaceae; genus Picea; species Picea engelmannii. The sequence continues at coordinate 988,483 of ML784765.1, read as the reverse complement.
CCTTCCTCAACAATATTGCATGTGTCCTGAATTTTGAGTCCTTGGTTAGGTCTGGAAGCCTTACAGATGGGCGCTCTGCCCCATCCCCTCATTAAATTTTGAGGAGGTCCTCCCACCTACCAACCTGACTGTAATTCATTCCTAGGTCATAGGGATGTTTGGATCCTGAGAAATTAAATCTAGCAAAGTACTGGTTTGGTGGAGGTTAACACAACCATTCCTGGTCCCCCTCACCATCTCTTTCATAGCATTTGTAGTCTCTCTTAGCACAACCCCCCTTCCATCCATCATGCAACACTTATCCATTTTCTAGTAAATAACCAAATTTACATTCATCGACCTTTTATACAAAGGTCCATCAAATCAAACATTCACACATATTGAGTTTTCCATAGTCTCTTGGCCAATATAGTTATATTTAAAAACTGGGGGAAACAAGGTGTTACAATTCCCTCCCCCTTAAAGGAACATCGTCCTCAATGTTCTATTTGTCAATGTGATTTGTATATACAAAAGTAAACAAAAATGGATATGCCTGTCTCATGGAATCCTTCATTTCCCACGTGGCCTCATCTGGGCAAAAGTGTTTCCACTACACCTTTACCTGTGTAATGGTTCGGTTCCTAAGTGAGGTTTCCTTCATGTCTAATATGCATTGAGGTTCTGGCATGAATTCTCCCTCCAACTCCACCTGAATCATAGACCAGTCAATTATATGATTGGAATCATGTACATATTTATTTAATAATGAGACATGGAAAACATTATGTTCCTTCACTATGGGAGGGAGTGCTAGCCTATAGGCTATAGGTCCACCTCTATCTAATATTTCAAAGGGTCCACAATACCAGGGTGCCAGTTTGGCACAAGCTCCCATTCTCAAGGAACTCTTCCCGGGCCTAACTCTGAGATAGACATGGTCTCTTGTCTTGAACTCTCTGGGAGTTCTCTTTTTGTCGACATAAATCTTCTGTCTATCCTGAGCAATTTTCAGATTTTTCTTTATCTGAATCACTTATTGTTCCATTTATTTTAGCATGTCAGGTCCGATTGTAATTCTATCCACTGGATTACTCCATCTGATTGGAATCTTGCACTGTCTACCATAGAGGGCTTCAAAAGGGATTATCTCCATTGACCCTTGATAACTGTTGTTGTAGGCAAATTCTACTAATGGCAGGTAGTCTTCCCACTTCTTAGGTTGATGCATTACATGCATCCTTAACATGTCTTCTAATATCTAGTTTACTCTTTCTATTTGTCCATCTGTTTGAGGGTGATAGGTTTTGCTAAAGAACAATTTAGTCTCACAACCAACCATTAAGGACTTCCAAAAGCTTGAAGTAAATTTTGTGTCTCTGTTAGATATAATCTCCCTAGGTATGCCATGCAGTCTGAATATATCCGTCATGAATATGCTGGCAATATCTATTTCCTTGAAAGTTGACTTGACAGGAACAAAGTGAGCATACTATCTCAAATTTTCCACCACTACCATGATGGCATCATTCTGCTTAGTTGATTTTGGTAATCCGGTGATGAAATCCATGGAAATGGTTTCCCATTTCCATTCTGGAATAGGTAGAGGCTGTAACAACTCTTATGGGTGGTGGTGTTCTGCCTTAACTTGTTGGCATTCTAGACACTTAGCTAGATAGTCAACTAAGTCCTTTTTAAATCCAGGCCAATAGAATTGTTTCTTAGTGGCCATGATCATTTTTTGATAACCTAGGTGACCAGTATATGGTATCTTGTGTAGTTCATCCATTATGAACCTTTTCAAGTCGTCACAAATTTGAATATACAATCTGTTTCTGTAGGTCAAGAGACCTTCATCAACCATATGATAGAATTCATACTTTATCCCCGTGGGCTCTTGCTTTAGGTATGATGTCACAGTCTTGAAAAATGCATATCTTTCTTGTGCACTCTTGTCTCTCTCCCTAAAATCTGTTTCATAGGTGCTCACTACTTCCAGGTGAATCATTTTCATGCTCCTGCTAAGGGCATCGACCACTCTATTTTCCTTTCCTTTGACATGTTTGATTTCTAAATCAAACTCACTAAGGATATCCATCCACCTAGCTTGCCTAGCATTGAGTTTTGGTTGATCAAACAAGTGCCTCAACCCACAATGGTATGTCATAAGTATGAATATCCTACCCAGGAGGTAATGCCTCAACATTTTTAAAGCATGTACTATGGCGGACAACTCTATATCATGGGTCACATAATTTATTTCATGCTCATTCAATTTTTTGGATTCGTAGAAAATTACACACCCTTCTTGCATAAGGACTCCTTTGAGTCCTTCCTTACAGGCATCTGTACACACGAGGAAGTCAATATCAGGGTATGCAATTTTCATCATGTGTGCATGGGTTAGAAGGTATTTCAGTTCCTAAAATCTTTTTTCACATTCTGATGTCCAAGTGAATTTAACCCCCTTTTTCTGAAGGGCAGTGATTGGACAACCAATCTTGGAAAATCCTTTTATTAACCTTCTATAATATCCTACTAAGCCCATAAAGGATCTGATATTAGATACATCCTTTGGGGTAGGCCATTCCATGATAGATCTAATATTGCTAGGGTCTACTGCCACTCCTTCTTTGTAAATAACATGGCCTAAGTAATGGACTTGCTTCTGGAAAAAGTCACACTTGCTAAACTTAGCGTAGATATGATCATGCTCTCTTAGTACTTGTAGCACTAATTTAATATGTTCTTCATGCTCCTCTATGTTCTTGGAGTAGATTAGGATATCATCAATGAAAACCAATACAAATATGTCTAGGAATTTGCTGAGTACATTATTCATCAAGCACATAAAAGTGGCGGGGGCATTGGTTAATCTAAATGGCACCACCACAAATTCATAGTGACCATACCTTGTCCTGAAGGTTGTTTTGTAGATGTCTTCATCCTTGATTCAGACTTGATGGTATCCAGACCTTAAGTCAATCTTTGAGAAAATGGAATCACCCCCTAATTGGTCGAACAAGTCATCAATTATTGGTAAGGGATACTTGTTCTTTATGGTTGTCTTATTGAGTTGTCTATAGTCTATGCACAGTCGGAGTGTGCCGTATTTATTTTTCACAAACAAGGATGTTGCTCCCACGGAGACACGTTGGGCCGGATGTATCCTTTGTTTATCATATCCTTTAGCTGTATCTTGAGCTCAACTAGCTCTGGTGTACTCATCCTATAGGGTGTTCTAGATATTGGCACTGCTCCTGGTGCAAGTTCTATTGAGAAGTCAATGTATCTTCTTGGAGGTAGACCCGATACCTCTTCTGGAAACATGTCTTTATATTCTCTTCATATAGGGTTGTCCTCTAGATTTGGTTTGTCATCCTCAACAGATTCCAACACCTGTATGGCATATATGGGACATCCCTTTCTGCAATAATTTTTCATTTGAAGGGTTGATATTCGTCTCATTGAGACAAGCTTCTGAATCCCTTGAAGGGTTATTTTTCTCCCTTCTTCATTTACACATTCTAAAGTTTTATGGTAATAGTCCAACTTAGTTTTATAAGAAGCTAACCACTCCATACCAATAAACAGGTCATAAGACCCTAGGGGAAGTATGTTAAGGGTTGCTTGGGTGGGCAATCTATCCATAATGAATTGGCAAGTTGGTATGACCTCTGCTACTTTCCTTTTGGTTCCAGTGGCTAGTTGTACTAACCATGGATTAACATCTCTAACTGGTTGTAGTTTACACTTTTCAACAGTGTGAGGGGCCACATAACTCAAATTAGAACCATGGTCAATTAAAATAGAAACTAGATGGTTGGCGATCATACCTTCCATATCCACCACTGAAGCTTGGTGGTCGACTTGTTTGTTATCTAAGGCTGCATAAATCCGTGGCATTCTCCTAGCCACATCATTAACTGTGGTAGCTTCTTGGATGTTGTAGACTCTCCTACTGTTCTGTTGTCTGTGTGGGAAATCTCTCAACAAATGTTCTTCTCCACAACCCCAACATTTCAAGGGTTCTCGCTTTAGGTTATCAGTCATTCCTGAGGTTTCTCCAAAAGATTTATTTCCACTATGGGAGGGAAAATTCTACTGATACACACTTTTAGTAGGAAGGCTCGTCCTAGAGTTTTTCCCATAGTTCTTAAATCTTGAGGATTTAAACCCCTTCTTTTTGAATCCCGAATACTCTTCTTCTTGAAGTGTTTCTTAAACGGTTTCCATGACAAGTCCTTCTCATGGATTCCTTTCACATTCCTAAGGTCCTCCCACCAAATGGAAGCCTTTCCTTTCAAGTTGAAGATGGCTATTTGAGCCTTCGAGTTTTCATAGTAGCCATGGAATCTGAAGTACTTCTTTAAACCAAGCAGCCAAGCTTTGACCTCTTCCCATTTTTCAATCTCTCCAATGAAAGAGGGTGGTTTGGCTTTCTTGAATTCTT
>ML784765.1:962696-976278 GCA_009831015.1 Picea engelmannii | reverse complement strand
AACTAAGTCACCCTGTCCTTTCCCAAACAAAACCCAAGTCTCCATCAATTGTCGCAAGGAAATTAAGGTGTGTTCCCGCTTGGTGTTGCATGTCACCATCATGCGCCCAAGGTGCTCCTACCCACACCCACATGTCTTTGTTCATCCAATTGATCGCTTGCCCCTTGTGTTCTCTTGCATTACTCATCTCCAAGTCTTCCCAAGGAGTGCGTGCACTTGGTGGGTGTCACTAGAGACCTTACATCCTCCCCCACTCCAAGTTGTTTCCATCCCTGACAACATTCATCGATCTCCATGGTGCCTCTGCCCCATCTCTGGATCTTATCACTACTAGACAACTGCTATCTCTGCAACTTCTATCAAAGGGTCCTCCCCTCAGGAAGATATTCAAAGTGTGCCCAAGTGTAGGATACTCTTGACCCATGATGGCTTTGATACTTCGACTTTGTCTTCCATGTTTCATGTACATTGGATCCTCTCAAGTTCTGACCTAGTTGGTTGATTAGACGAGTTGTCACATTCGTTGTTAGAGAATGGATTTCTCCACGTCCAACAAACCCTTTTTTGTTTGCCTCATCGTCATTATGTCCAAGTCTTCTTGGTCTTGTTGAGTTTCCCACTATAACCTCAACATGTTCGATCCACTTAGCTGAACTTATCTTTGAACCTCTCATTTCTGGACAAGGTCCCACCCTTTGTCACTGTCTATCATGTCGTCTCTACAACCCATCTGTCATTTTTCAACTTCCCTTCTTGAGTCTTTCCATGACACTTCCACTAAGCATCATCATTCATTCTACTTGCTCCTGACAACATGTCTTTGTATTCTTCCTTTAGTAGGAAAAATGTACCCAATAATCGCCACCAAGGCTATTGGCATACATTGTATCTCACTTGTGCTCCATGTGCAAGTATCGCAAGACCAATCAAACTTCCTTCGATGTGCATCCCAACTCCTCAAGTTGTTCAGCGGTAAGTTGGAAGTCACAAATCACCATGTCCTTCCTACAAAGTTCACGATCGTTGTGGGGTGTCAGTCTTCCACTCCTACCTCTTCCACATTCATCTCCAAACCTGGTTGAGTAAGTTCCTCCATGCACTCTCTTGATTCAACTCTTGATAAGGATTCACTTGGTGATGCCATTCCTTCTCCATGGTATTGGCAAGTGAAGAGTTCAACTATCCACTACACTCGTGTTCATGGTTCTGCAAATTCCTCAATGAACTAACCTTCCCCACAGTTTCCTTCATCGAAGTCTTCATTATTGTCAAATGTTTCTCTTCTTTCCCCCAGACTACTCAAAGATGTTGCAGTGTGAATGACTTCTTAATGTTTTGTCATGTTGCAAGGCTCATTCATGCTTCCATTGATTCCTTCTACCAACCTAATCACATAAATCCTAGGCATCCTCGTGAGCTTCCTCTTCGTCGTCAAGGGTGTGCTTGGTGTTCTGGCCTCATCCAAGAATACTAAGCAACTTTCATGGATGAGAGGAGATACTTTGGAAAGTTTAAGGAAGTCCAACCCCAAGATCATGGATGGTCATCCAATGGAGCTACCAATAGATCCATGTTTCCAAATCACCCCCCACTCTCAATGGTGTTGAAGAAACAATCCCTGTCACCGACATTACTATTGAGTTCATCACTTTACATGTCTGAGTGCTTCTCTTAGGTTTGCAATGAAGTTATTTAATGGCTCGTTTGCTCACAAAACTGTGGGTTGCACCAATGTCAACCAAAGATGCCATATTCAACCCACTTACTATTGTATTCACAAAGTAGAGTCCCTCAATTTCTTCACTTTGTAAAAACTATCCTTGACCTCTTGTATTGAACTCCTTCATGTGTTCCACCAATGTTTCTATGCTTCATTTATTTCTTTTGTCAACTTCTGTAATTGAACCGTCTTTGTCAAGGGTTCATGATCTTTCCCTGTTGGTGTGATTCGATCCTCCTATTTCTCGACCAACAGAGATAACCTTCCTCACATTGGATAGTCCCTCACAAAATGATTGTGTAAACAGAAGTAACACTCAATCAACTCACCTTTCTTCTTGAGAGGCCTAAACGGATCCTTCATTGCTACGTTTCATTCATGTTGGATGCTCTCCTCCTTGAGCTCTACCATTACAACCGAAATCAAAATCTCAGTCCCCTTGCTAGTGCCTTCAATTTGTTGATCTTGGATTCTATCTATGCGTTGAATTCATCCATCCTCTACAAATCCTCTTGGAGTTTATCAAATATTTGTGCTACACTATCTCTCTTGTTCTTCCAAGCTTTGTCACTGACACCATCCATTTCAAGCTCAGATTGGTGAGTAATTATGGTTCTGTACAAGATTCACCTCCACTTGTCTCACATAAATCTCCCATTGCTCTAGTTCTTTACGATTTGATCCAAGTCACTTGGCCTTCCCAAGAGTTCTATGTAACTCCTCCGCACTATTCCAAGTCTGTGATGAGTCTTGCGATAATCTACACACCCAAGTGCTTGGTTAACCCTCAAGAAATTCTCTCCTGGTCTTTGTATGTCTACAAGTTTTCACCCAAACCACTTGTGACAACACAAACCACCTTCTTGAATCGTTCGCCAAGGCCTGCACCCAAATTTCCTCTGCGATCAAATATGCGATGGTCCTGCAATGAACTCTACGATGAGTCCTGCAATCACCCACCCTACTGTTGATGCTTGAATCCGCCAGGATCGAAACGACAACCTCATGAGGACATTATTCCCCCTTCATTTTTAGAGAGTTGGTTCTCCTCTTTGACTAAAAGATATATCTTTGAATATCTTGGATTAAGGAGAGTGCTAGGAAGAAAACCCCTAATCTTTATTGCTTGGATTTATATGAAAATGGTTCTTCAATAACCCAATATGATCTTTATGTGCAACAAAAGTATTTCTACAATAAGAAAATATTGAAGGAGGGATTCAACATCAGAATTAAATTGTGATCAACATCACACATAATCTTCTTAATAGTATATAAACACATCCATATCTTCTTCATGAGAAATATGAGAGAATGATTTGATCATCTCAAAGAATTTTAATAGAGTACTACAATTAGTAATAAAAGAGAAATTGATAGGTCAACCTCAAATATCTCATACTTAAAGCTCAAAGTTACAAGATGCAGTCAAGATCAACCCTGAAGCAATTCTTTGTGGAGTTTACTCATGAGAAATGTTCTTCATTACCAAAACTTTGACAGCCATGTATGTGGATGCAAATAATCCATGATCAGACAATAAAATTCCATAGAAGAATACAAGAAAAACACTCAACAACTTAGCCTTGTGACCAACCCTGAGATTCAAGCATAAATCTATGAGAAGTGGTGTAGAAGAATAAAAAGAATGGAGAAGATGGAGATTTCCTTCTTTTGATCAGAAGCTTGATTGTGTATCCATGGATGTACCTTCTTCTTCCTTTGATATTCTTCCCTGCCCCTCTCACAATACTAATTATTGGACCCTTTGATGAAGCCTCTCTTCTCTTTTTAAGAAGATATTTTCTAACTACTTGAGTAGTTAGGGTTTTCTTCCTCTCTTTAAATTACTGTACAAGTTTCTTCTTGAAACATTCAATTTAATTAGTGCCTCATTAATTCCTCATTAATGAAATTATATCATCAATACATATATATCTAAAATGGGTCCCTTTCCCTTTGTAATAATTTTTTTAAATAAACTTTTATTTTCACAATTTAATTAATTTCCCATTTAAAATATTAGGATTGTATTTTAATTTTCTGGGAATGATAATCAAATTTTTATCCATTTAAATAACTGTGATTTTGATCATATTATCTTTCCAACAATATAAATTTTGCGCAAATCCGTCACCCGGATCTCAAGATATGAGCTCGTGAAGTTGAGTTGTCACGCATACCCATTAAAAATTCATCTGATTGATATTTTAATTTATGAGAAAAATGTATTGAATTTCAGCACTTGAAACCTATACCACCATCTTCTACGTCGAAATAAATTTCCAACTATATAAAGTTTGCATGATTCTGACACCTACAACTCAAGTTATGGCCTTCGCAAGATCAACACTTAGCCACCGTCGATCAAAATTGATGGGCAAATGTGGGCCCTTGGATGAATTTCGTGCTTCCCTTCATAAAATTTGATTTTTTAGTTTCAAAAGTCTATCCCACTTGCACTGGGATATTATATTCTTCATGGATATAATACTAAGTGTTTCATACACTTAGCAAGAAACATGAGAAAAATATTATGGAGCATAAGGGGTTCGCCCCTTAGAAAATTGTTGAATAAAATAATAATTTTTGAATCCTGTCGTCGTCCACCTCATGCCCAATCACCATTATGAGTCATCCAATAAAATGTTGCCACGTGTCATCACTTGGTAGGCCAACAGTATTCCAATAAGAATCTTCCATTTTTCATCCAATAAGATCATGCCATGTGTCTATCTTTGTATGCTACCACATCTTCATTTATTAGTTGCCATTTGTCTTAATTTCACGTTGCCATGTGTAATGCTCTTATTGGTTCAAGGTAAATGTATGAAAATTAGGATAAATGGATAAGTGAAGAAGGAGGTGAACGAGAAAGGAGGAATAACGAGCAAAGCATGGCGGGTTCGCGGAGGTGAGAGGGTGAGGTGAATGAGTCTGCGAGTCCGCCAACCCGCGAATCCGCCATGGATGGAAAAATGGCTAAGTAATGATATTTCTCAAATGGGATCGTGAAAATGAGAAAACACAATAGTATGAGTCCACAAACCCACAAATCTACAATACACAAGTAGACTAAGTGTTGAGGAATGGTCGGTCAGACTCACATGCAAGAGGAATGAAATACTTTGGAGCTTGGCACCCGCGACAAGGATGATGGTCAAAATGTAGATCACGGAACCTGGGGTGCAAAGTGAAGGTCACATAACTTGGTTGATGAGGGTTTGAACCCGTGAAATTGAAAAATGGCTAAGTGTAGTAGTGAACTTATGACATGAGAAAGTGGGTGGAAATGAAATCCCGCCAACCCGTGAACCCACAAATTCATAAAACATTCTAAGTGTTAAAGTTTTGAATGTGAAAGGAGGTAAGAGGAGAAATGTAGGAATCAGAGGTAGAGAGTGTAATATGTAGATAGCGGGTTGGAAAGTGAGGGAGTGTGAGAAGATGAGGGAATGTATGAGTCCTCCAACCCACGAACTTGATGAGGAGATGAAGGAAGAGTCCCAAAAACGTCTAAGTGTAGAGACTAGTGGAGCATATAGAGAAGAGTGGTGAAAAGAGAAAAATGGTTAAGTGTGGAAATGGAAGGTGAGGGAAATAAGTGATGAGAGTACTTCACAATTTGAAAATGGAGAGGATAACATGATACTTAGAAAAATTCTTCATAATCTCTCCTTCGAACCTTTAGACCAGATCTTGAATAACTTAGGCATACAGAAACAAATTTCTGATCCAAAAAGTGCATGACAAAGATGAGACTCGGGGCTGCAGAGTGAACTTATAAAAGTTCAAAAAATATCTTCTTTTGATATCAAGGATTTTATGAATCCAAGAGCGGAAAAATATAGATGACCAAATTTTGGTCAACACCTACCCAAGTGCTTTGTTTCACCATGAAATATTCTCTCAGTCTATCCAAAGTGTGCACCCAGATCAACCTTCCACCACACTGTCAACGAGAACCTATTCGTGAGTTTGATGCAAATTCTCTACGATGAACTAGTTTACCCTACCAAACTGTTCACCAAGTCTGTGAATGTTCCCACTAAATTTTCTTTGCAACGAACTATGAAACCAAATATAGTGCACCTCAACACTATCGTTCTGACTGTGGTAGTGGTGAAGAGCCAAATCTTCTCTAATACAACCTCTCATGATCCCGCGATGATTCTTACTTGGATACTTGGAAATATCAAGAGTACTTCGTCTGTACTACACCTCTTCACCTAGAGCATACCCATACTCCATTCTAGGCTATGGGGGAGTCACATTCCAACTCTTTGCAACTCACTTGTATACTTAAAAAATATTGTTAACATCATAACACTTAGTCATTTAAGCATGCATCCAAGAACATGCAAAACCAAGAGAACACTTGTGAAACAAACAAGACACACACACACAAATAGTGTGGGCGACACAAGACATGCCTAACGACCAACTAGGTCATATTATTGCAAAATAGTTAAAATATGAGCACTACCATCTCAATTTACAACTTGTGCAGAGTTGCACATCTTGGCTCACCTCACCAAGACACTCATACACAGATTCATCACACCAAGATTCTCTATCACAACAATGTTCGCAACCTATGTGGTGCGTCCTAGACATGTGCCCTATTACAGACTTGTTGTCCCTTCTCTGTCACAGACTTCACCAAGCTAACACAGACTTTGGTTTTGCCTCATAGTATACCTCACACAAACCTATGTTTAGACTTCCCCAAACTCTCCTTGTGAATCCCCCTCTTGGCTACTTTTCTTCCATCTTCGTAACGATGTCGTAGTTCTGCCTTTCCTAAGAACTTGGACTCAATCACCTAACTTTCTCTCTATGCCTCCTTTCTCATTCTACCTCCTTGGTTGTGCACCCTTGTGCTCTTATATGGACTCTGAATGTCACCTTCACAAATCATCATGTCATTTGGGTGCGTTGTGCCCCTTCGCAAACCAATGTGCCCAAACGAACTGACGCATCGCTTCATGGACCTAGTGCACCCAAACGAACCCACATGCCCATCAACCCTTTTCATCCCTTGGGACTGATGCACCCCATCCTCGAGAGCGTATCCCTTGCCTTGTGTGTTTCCTTGTGTCGATTGACATGAATCTCTATGGGTGTGTTGATGGGGTCATCCAACCTCTCCAATGCACCCATTCTACCAAGGGCAAGCAGGTCCATTCCTTTCCCAAACACAACCCAGGTCTCCATCAGTTGTTGCAAGGTAAGTAAAGTGTGTGCCCCCTTGGTGCCGCATGTCATCATCATGTGCCCAAGGTGTTCCTGCCCACGCCCACATGTCTTTGTTCGTCCAAATGATCACATGCCCCTTGCATTCTCTTGCTCGACTCATCTTCATGTTTTCCCAAGGAGCGCGCACACTCGATGGGTGTCACAAGCTATCTTACAATCATTACAATGAGGAATGTTGTGTCTTGTGGGCCAAAATGGCCAACGCTCTCCTAACTAAACTATAATAGCTTATCAAAAAACCTGACATTGAGGAACCACAACAAGAACCTAATTTCCATGGTCATGGCTTCTCAAGCCTTTTGTTATTCCTCATAGCCAAATGTTGTACTAACCACGAGATGGAAGCCCTCTTTACTCAAAATATCTAGATCATGAAAAAACTTATTCATTTTATCAATGACAACGGGAACCAAAAGAATCTAGAACAAATATGGTTTCTCTACAATTGGTTGACTAAATCCAACTCCCTACCACACCAAATCTACAATCGTATCGTCCTAGAGAGGTCAATGAAGCAAATTCATTAACACCTATCACCCATTGGTGTTCTATCACTTTTCCTATTAAAACTTCATTGATATAGTAGATTGTAATCATACACCCTTTGGATTGTTGTGACATGATTCTTGACTGATCTTACCAACTCAATACAGGGACAAGATATAATGATGCATCTTTGTTGCAACATCTACATGTTGCAACAAAGATGCAAAGAGTTGCTAGATTACAACTTATTCCCTTCAATCTAGTCTTCAAATATGTTGTTAAGAAACTCATTCTCCTTAAATTTAAAATTATTTGTATTTGTTTTGTTACGATGATCATCTCTTCCCTGTGGTCTTCAAATAGGTTGTTAAGAAAGTCATTCTCTTTAAATTTAGAATTTTTTTTAGTATGATCATCTCTCCCAACTTGCAACAACCCCGTCAACAGGGTTCACATTTCAATAATTTTCAACACGTTAAGATATCTCAAATAAATGTCTTTTCACAAACGTACTTTTCAAGGGTATAACATTGTCTTTGGTATCAATTTTCACATTTCAATAGTTTTCAACACGTTAAAATATCTCAAATAAATGCCTTGTCACAAACGTACTTTTCAAGGGTGTAACATTGTCTTTGGTATCAATTTTCAAGAAGAGAAAAATTTTACATTGATGTTTTAAAAGATGTCATTAATTTTCCCATTTTTATTGAGAAAATAAAATGATGGGATGTTCACTATAAGATAAGAAATAATCTATTAAAAAGTTTAATAATTTGAATATTTTGGAAGAAGTTAATATATTTTAAATAAATTATTACTTATTTGTATGGTTTATTAAAATTATGTAGTAATAATAAACTAATAAATTTTAAGGTCATTTTGAGGTGGCAGGTGTGGAGGGGTACTCTTTGGCTCAGTATAATTGTTGATCTCAACTTTGCTTAGAATTTAGGTAATGCCTCTAATAATTAGGAAGATATTTATGCCTTGATTCAAGGGGTTTAGGTTGCTAAGGAGAATCACGTTCAACAATTTAATATATTATGTGACTTTAAAAATATAATTAGATATTTCATTCAGGGATACTCTCGGAAGGATGAGCAAGGTAGTTCCATTGTTAGACGAATTCAACACACCTTAAAGTTCATCCCTCATATTTCCTTTTTCGACATTCTTTGAGAAAATAACGGGCTAGCAGATTAGTAGGCAAATTTGGCCACAACAATTGAAAAAGGGGTTTTAATTATTAATGGGAGGTCCTATCTCTCCCCAATTCCTTAAATGTCCTCCATCAAATCAACGTTAGTTAGTAGCATCCGGGTGACACCCTCGAGCACAAGATCAAACTTCATAGTGACATGTATCATGTCGCCTCACCACTCTTCCTACATGTAGAACTTGATATTTGTACTCCCCACATGATGTATCACTTCTCGCGGTGGGATCATTCAATGATTTCACACATGGGTTGTATGGCTCTGGACCGTGGTGTTCATTTGGATGGATTTGGACATCATGCCCTCAGTAATGGAGCATCTGTAAGCATCCTTCCTTCCGCTGAATCTCATTATTCCTAAAAATGGTCAGGTGCTTGGGCGTGTGAGGAATTCAAATGGGTCAACCGACAGGTTTATTGTAGGAAAGTTGATACTCTTTTGGTTTGTGAGACAAAGAAGAATTTTGCCGGTGTAAGTATGAATCATGGGATTTATTGTCTCTAGAGTTGCTTCTCGGTTAATAGACATGATGGTTTGGAGATTTGTTGGTCTATCTCGAGTCAGTGCACAGTCAGGGTAGTCGGCTCTGGTTTGATTTGATGGGTTTGCCACTCGAAGATTTTCCTTCTGGTCCATGGTCCCCTAGGTTAGGATTATGTGGGGGTTTATTCTCGATTCATGCAACGTGTAGAAGTATTCTCAGTTTCAATGGCGCATGGGAAGGAAGGTCCTTTTCTAGCCCCTTAATTAGACTCATAGATGGAAAACCCCTTGACTTCCTTCATCAGTTGCAGGTTTTGGTTCAAGGTCTGATTTATTAGGTTTCCTTCATTTTGGAAATATTAATTCAGCATTAGAGTGTTATGCGACAGGCACATGATGAGATGGATGCTCTTTGTTCACAATTGGAAGCGCTACAAGCTCGGTTTGTGTGTTCCTCCAGTCCTAACACCAGATTAACGATGAATGCCTCGTCTCCTTTAGTTGGAAACCCTCTTCTAGACTTGAACATGCCAGTAGATGACCCAAAGAAGGAAGCTTCAGATTCTAGGAATCTCCCTAAGCCTGGTATTTGCTGTAATATTTTTACCTCCTCATCCTTGGCATTTTCTACAGGATTTCCTCTGTAAAACATTGTATTGAATTGCCTATTACAAAACACTTAGTGTTTCTAGTGGTAATAAACCTACAAAGCTTCTATGAGAACCTGAATTTTGTTATTTCTCTAGGCTCTTTTGATTGTAGACTTTGCAAGCCTTGGTCACACCCTTTTTGCTAATAGAAATCTCCTAGTTGTTGTAATAAATAAATAAATTTTAAAATCACGATTAAATTAGATATTAAAATGATGTATGAGATCTTTTGTTTATGATATTTTTTTATATAGCAATTTCAAATAATTATTTAATTTACAAAGGTGTATATTCCCTACTTCCCTTTGGTTTTGAACATATAACCTTTAAAAAAAACACACACTTTCTTAACTATTAAACCTACTCATATATGAATAATGTGATGTAATAAATGTGAAAATACAATTTTGTTTATAAATATGTATTTCATTAAATTAAATTTAGATTCATTGTAGTTTATTCTTAATTTCATACATTTTGTTTTTTAATAAGTATCCAAAATTATCATTTTCATGAAATTGGCTTGGGCTTTTTAATAGAGTTCAAAATTTTCAAATGTAATAAAGCTTAATGTAAAAGGTTTCAAAGTTTATTCCCTAGGCTGGCTACCTATGTTCCATGTCTGACTTGATGTCCCTACTAGGTTGGGTGTTGTAATCAATGCCAACAAGTTTTCACTAGGTAGCATCCGTGAATGCAAGGAAGTGCTCGGGAGTTTCCCCATGAGTTTTTCCTTAGAATTGTTTTTTAAAACATATACGTGTGGAACACTATATGTGTAACGTACCCAAGACCCCACCTGAGCATCGTTACTAAAACCSCATTGTTRTCACAGACTGGATTTCCAAAGTTTCTTCAATTCAATCTTTTTAATTCTCTGATACAATTTATTAATTATAATGCCCTGCATATGAACACAATTATGCAGTCCTAACAATATATAATACATGCATAATATGTACAATTAAACCATAACAAAGTTAACATAACTAACCACACAAAAAACATCATAAACATATAAAGAACACTTTTCATTTAATTAGAATCACCAACTAGCTACAAACCTCAGACTTTCCTCCCAGCCATAGACTCTACTATTCATTTACTCTCAACAACAGGTCACCCCCGAGCTGGGTCTATGACTCCACCAAGGCAAACATACTCTCACTAGTCCCACTAAGGTCATAGAACACTCAACAAAACAAGACAAGGCCAATGGCACTAACTCTACCAATAGTTCCACCTCACAACCTCTCATTCCCCACAACCTGTCCCGCCCAAGGAAGTGTTCCCATTCATTGCTCCATATTCCTTCGACTGTCCCACTTCCCTTCCAGGGCTTCAACAACAGGCCGGCTAGGAAGTCTCACAACTCTGTGGCACTTGGAACACAAGGCTGCTCAAAGAGTTTCAACATCCACTAGGTCAACACACATGGAAACCTATTTTGAACAATTCTCTCACCCAAAGAGAATGCTCCATGGACATGACAACCTACTTCTTCAACCCAAATCGCCAAAGAGTTACAGGGTAACAACAACTTCACATCTCCCATTTTCCAGGAAATGGTACAGATGATGGAAATGGAAGAATCGAATTGAATGAATGAATGTAAGAATGGAATGGAATGAATGAATGGAATTACACGAAATTCCCAACCTTATATATGCATGTGCCCTTTTTTACACTTGGCACTCGAGGAACCAATTTGTCTCCCACTTGGTAATTTGTTCCTCCACTTAGGAACTTAGGATAAAATTATATCATAAGGCTCGAGACTTAGGAATAATATTATTTTATTCCTTGGCTTAAGCCCCCCTTGACTTAGCCCCTTTTTTCTTTCAAGTCCTATCCCCCTTTCCCTCTCATGGAGTCCTATCCCCCCATACTCTTTCGTCTGACTTGGTTTGCAATAATGATGTATTTTATTAATATATCCTAGTGTGATTACATATTACATTTGCTAGGCTTGCCAACCTTTCAACACATAGGCTCCTAGGCCTAAATCACATAGGCACGCTGGGCCTCAAAACATATATACAAAGGCACTTTGGCCCAAAATTTCCTGGATCACCAGCCTATAAAACATATGTACCTTTACAACTGGGGTTCATTTCGGGGGTATTACAATATGAATCAATTATTGGTATATGATATCGACATATATTCCTTAATAACAATACTCATTCCCATTAATATATTTTGGGTGCTCGGTTTTGTTATGATTCTTAGCTGGTAAGATTTTGTAAATAATGATCATTAGATTAATTTTGACCATATCAAGCCAATTAGTCAACTAAGGAGCACTAATCAAAGATGTTTGTATCAATTGATTATGCTATTAAAGATATTGGTTAGGTTAGAGAAAACGTTACTCAACTATTTTTGTATGATCTTTGATGATTTGAGTTTTTCTCTATCGAAGAATAAGACTAGGTTGCTCTCTTTTCTATCATGGGTTGTCTTCTTGATCTTCGGGTTATTTCCCACATCAATTTGTTTGTTGATGGATGTTCAATGGTGTGATTTATGTTCATGAGATAAGTTATTAGTTCATTTTGGGGTTATCTATGTTTACTATTTTATCTTTATTTTCAACAAAATTATAATCATAATCTAAAAGAAAAGAAAGTTGTTTATTTCAGTATCAGTTTAAGTATTTAATTTGTTTGGATTAAGTATTATGTGAGTTTATAGGAAAGGTATTGTTCTCTATTTTTTGTAGGTCGGGTCCATTTTAGGTCCAACATTTAGGGGCATTTTGAACTTGAATGGATCTTGAAGCATAATGAATACCAATAACAAACCATATGTAGGTTTTAGGAGGGAAAGCCCATTTGTCGGTCCAAAGACTACTTAATAAGGGATGGTTTGCAAGAAGAAGGCTCTAGAAATCGTGGTTACCTAGAAATAAGTGGTTGATCAACAACCTCCATTAATGGAGATCGAAGATGAGAAAACTTTAATTTGGATTTTGAAAAGATGAACCCAAATCCCAAAGAATTCATTATTTTATGATGTTTGAATTATCATTATCATTATTTTATGATGTTTGAATTTTTTATAATATTTATCTTAACCATTTTATTGCTTCTAGAATATATTTGTTTTATTGTTTCTTGAGAGTACATTCATTATGAGAGCCTATCTCCCTTTCTTAATAAATTTGTAAATTTGAATTTGAACATGTATTTTTTATTTATTTATTTATTTATGTTTTTTAAGTCATCTATTATATTTTAATTTTTTTTATATATGACTTGGTTAAAGATGATCCTTCATCTAAATATGCATAAAATAATTGTAACCTCGTGAGACTTGGTTAAAGATGGTCAACGTCTACCAATACTTATAACCATATAAAGGCTTTCCTAACTCAACTACAATAGCTTATCAAAAAACCTGACATTGAGGAACCACAACAAGAACCTAATTTACATAGCCTTGGATTCTCAAACCTTTTGTTATTCCTCATAGCCAAATATTGTACTAACCACGAGATGTAATCCCTCTTTGCTCAAAATATCTAGATCATGAAAAAACTTGTTCATTTTATCAATGACAATGAGAACCAAAAGAATCTAGAACAAATATGGTTTCTCTACAATTGGTTGACGAAATCCAACTCCCCACCACACCAAATCTACAATTGTATCGTCCTAGAGAGATCAATGAAGCAAATTCATCAACACCTATCACCCATTGATGTTCTATCACTTTTCCTATTAAAACTTCATTAATATAGTAGATTGCGATCATAAGCC
>ML784765.1:930406-946208 GCA_009831015.1 Picea engelmannii | reverse complement strand
CAGGGGGACGACAAGACCGGTGATAAGTTGTGCCAGAGGCGGGACAAGGTGAACAAATTCAGAGGGTAGAGGTAACTGACCTGTGGAGTACTCTGAAGATATGGACGATGCCGGCAAGGGTAGATGATAAGTAATGCTCCAACTAAGGGTGACATGGGTTGTGTGTGGCCAAAAGAAAGCAAGTCACCAACGGTGACAAAAAATAATGTAATGACTGGAAATAAAGGTGTTTGTACAATAAATAATGAATAATTTTGGGGAGAAATGTACAAATACAGAAACGGGTGCCTCGGTGTGAAATGCGTGCCCCAGGGAGGGCATAATTTTCTTGGGAAACTGATGAAGGGTGGGGGCCCCATTGGTGAGTTTCTGTATGAGGTAGGTGAAATGAGGGTAGGTTTGCAGATGGGCAAACTGAGTGTGGATGAAATGAAGGGTTCATGATCCTGCGGAGGTGCAGGTAAAAAATAGAACCATAAAGAGATAATCTGGGAGTCCATGTGGGAAAGCTAGCAAAATGAAGAGAAAGAGTATGTGGCTGATTCACGACATGATGAAAGACTATTGGGACTCCCATCCATAAAGGGTAATGAAGAACAACATGAGTGTCAAAAAGTACCAAAAGGTGCTATGAATGGGACAACTCATGTGGGTGAGAATGCTACCAGGTTACAGTACCAAAGATGCAAATGGAGGTATGGGTACTGCAGAGCCGGGAATGAGGATCCTAAAGGCCAATATCAGAGGGTGTGACTGGAAATGTAAATGCAATACAGCAGGAGAGACTACATGCCAGTGATGAATATATACCTGAAGGGATGATGTCGATGACTGATGAGTAAGTACCTGCGCACATAACAACCAAATACCCAAAGTGAACAATATCTAAAGAGAATCAAAGATATGAGCTTGTATCTGACAAATGTGACTATGCGCGTGCGTACCTGACCATGATATGAAAAAAAGGTGCCCCGGGGGCTCATGATGAAAAGCGACCCAGGGACTGCTGAAATGTAGGTGACGGGACGCTGATCCCGTGGCTAAAGACGGTTTGAAAAATGGACACCTTGGGCTCCCGAAATGTTGAGTGGAAGTTTGGAAAAAGTCCTATATATAGCTATAGGGCCCACATTGCCACCTCATTTGTACCTGCTGCTATAGTGACTGGATGAGCAGATTTCAGAGGAGATTTGGAGTTTCAGGGAGCACGGGGTATCCGATCGACAGTGTGCGAGTATCAGGTTAGTGGTCTGATCATCCTGCATAGAAATAGGTTTCCAATTTTTGGGCAGGGTAGGTACGGGGGGCCATACAGGGGGTTTAAGGGGTTTTTCCATAGGATGTGGGCCCACATGCGCAGGAGATTTAGTGGAAGGCACGCATACGTGCGTGCCTGTCCACGGAATAGACGCGCATGGGTGCGCGTGAGTGGAATTTTAAGGCGCGCCTGTGAGGTGGACAGTTGCGCACTGGTGCACAACTGTAACTTGGACAGGCGCGCTCAAGAGTGCGCCTGTGTACTGAATAGGCGTGCATAGATGCGCGCCTGTGTAGTGAACATGCGTGCATATGTGCGCGCTTGTGGGTAAAGAAAACACGCCTTTGAGGCAAGTTTTACGGTGTGAAAAATGAGTCTTTTTGATGCATTGGATGGTTGCATAAGCTGATATAGGACTCTGTTTTGTGTGTAGGTGACCAGCAGTTATTATGGAAGTTCGGTGGCATGAGCGAGATTGGTCACAGTTGCGAGATGTTGTGGGCAATGCCAGGCCTGAGGTGCGAGCGGCTTTAGCAACCTGTGGGTTGCTAAAGTTTTTTGAGTGTCCGTTGATACGGGCACAGGAGTACTTACTCCAGTTCCTGCTCCGAATGTGGAGTCTGGATCTTCACTGCTTCCTCGTGCGAGGAAAGCAGATCCCCTTCACTGCGGTGGAGGATATCTATTTTTTGACGGGGCTCCCCTTTCGGGGAACGCCTCTGCCGGCAAAGCCTGTGCTGCCGAGGGACATAGCCCTGGTGACGTTTTCCCAACAATTTTGTTCAAGCGAGAACTTTATGTTCGGGACTGTAGTGAGTGTTAGTGGTATAGATTCCCTGGCGCATAATTGCATAGCGGCGATGATTGTTCGTGTGTATGGGTCACTGGCGACCCAACGGATTAGTGGTGGCCAACTGGTGGTGCTGGAGAGGGTGGTGGTGGGCCATGAGCAGTTCGCCTGGGGGCTTACACTGCATGCGCGGATGATCGTGCAGTTGGACCGTTGTCGGTCCATAGGTACTGGAGAGTTTGCTTTCGGGTCAATCCTGGTAGCCTGGTTCTTGGAGAGGGTGTCGATGTTGCACCCGAGGGTTCTATTGGAGGCGCCCGGGGCACGAGAGCCGCGTTTGAGGCGATGGTCATCGGTTTTGGTTCGCCACGGTGGTGGCGAAGGTGGACATTACTTTACGGCGCAGGCGGCGCAGATATGGCGGCAGATGCCGCAGGTCATACTTCAGTACCCCTATGCTGGGGTGGATTTTCAGGATGATCCAGATATGGTGGTGCCTCCTGGGGAGGTTTTTGATCATCGAGGTATGTTGTGTATTTGTATGTTTTTCTTCATGTTAGCTTTTGATATACCAGTTCATATGTGATATAGACGCTGATATGATCGTTTGTTTGTTGTATTGTGCATGTGCAAATGTGGCACCTCGTGGGCACGAGGTGGAGTTGCAGAGAGTGTCGGTTCAGTGAGAGCAGGAGAGACTGCCGCGTGGAGGGAGACGTCAGCGGGATGAGGCCGCGGGGTGACCAACAGAGCCCGAGAGACCGGCGAAGAGGCGTCGATTTGATGACCCTGGCGCGGGGCCATCACATGCTCCTCCGGCGGTGGCTGGAGGTGATTTTGATGATATTCGCCGTCATTTGGAGATGGTGTTACAGGACGTGCCTGAGGGCATGTGGATCCGCATCCAGGATGAGGGGTTCCTGGAGCAGTGCATAGGGTTACTGCCACCATGGCAGTCGATCGTGCGACGAGCAACTGTGCTTGCCGCCATGGCTAGTGGACACCTGTCGCCAGGGCAGGAGGGTCCTGCAGATGTTCCACCACCACCGCCTGGGGCAGGTGGGGGTGGGCCACCACTTCCTCCTGAGGGAGGAGTAGCTGGGGGTGCGATAGAGGCACCCTGATAGATGTATATTGTATACTTTTTTTATCGTATATAGGCTGGTGAGCCGATTTTGTACCGAGGTGTGGCACTGGCCTGCGGGCATATGTATTTTTTGTATGTAAACATTCGGATGGCCTGATAGGCCTTGATATATATATATATATGAGTATACATCTTTTTGAAATCCTGGTGTTGTTTACATATGTTTTTTGTTGATAATGATGATGATGTCTATCTTATCTATATGCTGTGACAGGATGTATGAGATGTGTTATATATGTGTAGCTTGATGTGATATATGCCAATCTAACACCATGTTATCTATTTCATCTGTTGTTTGATTCAATTGTCTTGGAATATGTGTAAATGTAATGGAATCAAAATGTCGAGATAATAATATAACCTGCAGGTATTTGCGAAAGAGGCACGGATCGCGTACACGGTAGACATTGTTGAGCTGGAGAACGACTAGTTGAGAGTCGAGGAAGATGCTAAGGTGGCGAATATGATGACGCTGGGCATCGGCCAGGAGGCCAATGACAACAGTATATTCGGCTTGGTTGTTGGTTGCTGGCCCCAAACATATGCCGTTTGAATGCAACATTTCATGTGAGGGGGTATAGAGAGCCCAAGCAGCCGAAGCAAGATTTTGTGTCCAACGAATGGCGTCGTCGGCGTAGCCAATGTGGTAGGCTGGTGGAGGAGGCATCTGTCAATAGCACAAAGGATAGTTTAGATGAGAGGGAAGGAGAAAAAAGATTAAAAAACGCTAGAAAACAAGAAACAACCTAAAGTAGAATGACTACTTCTAAGCATAAAATTTCTTGAGATATAACCCATTGACGGGTTCTTTGAGAGCCCGGCCTTCAGGGGAGGCCAGGATGTAGGCGCCTTTGGTGAGGCAATGTTGGATGATGTAAGGGCCATGCCAAAGTGATTCGAATTTGTCGTGGCCAAAGGTATCATGAGCGATATCATAGGCCAAGACGAGGTCGCCTTCTCAGAATGAACGAAGGTTGACATGGCGATCAAAGGTAGCTTTGGATCGTTTTTTAGCTGCCTCATTGTTCTGTAATGAAGATCGGCGATCTTCATCTAGAGACTCCAAGTTCAGCAAGCGCTGCTTCATTGGAGCAGTGTCAGGTAATAGCTCAATTGCGGTGTGTAAGGTAGGTATTTCGCACTCAATGGGAAGAGTTGCCTCAACCCCATGGACTAAATGGAATGGCGTGAAACCCGTGGCGGTATTTACTGTTGTTCAATAAGCCCATAGCGCGGAAAATAACATGTGATGCCAATTGGTTTTATGTTTATTGACCGTGCGTTGTAACATGGTCTTGAGGACTTTGTTTACTGCCTCGACCTGTCCGTTTGACTGAGGGTAATATGGTGAGGCAAACTCATGAGAGAAGCCTAACCGAGAAGAGAGTTCGATGAAGATCTTATTCTCAAAGTGTTTCCCATGGTCAGAAATGAGTTGGAGTGGTACGCCAAAATGGGATATGACGTGGTTGAAGAAGAAGCGCGTTGTAGTGTCAGCGGTATTGTTGAAAGTGGGCATTGCTTCGGCCCATTTGGTGAAGTAATCAACGGTGACAACAATGTATTTGTGACCATTGCTGGAGGGGGGATTACAAGTCATAAAGTCGATGCCCCATTTGCAAAAGGGGTCGGCCCTAATGACGGGGTGAAGAAGAGCGGGGGGAGCGCAGGCTTTGTTGTCATAGAGCTGACATCGCTCACATCGTTTCACGATGTGAATGCAATCGTGAAACAATGTAGGCCAAAAGTAACTGGCTCGGAGAATTTTCTGAGCCGTGGAGATACCCGAAAGATGGCCCCTGCATGCGCCACTATGGCAGTCGTTTAAGACTCTGTCAGCCTCGTCAATAGTCAGGCAACGACGAAGAATGGTTTCAATGCCCCACCGATATAGGATGTCTCCGATGAGGAGATAGCGGGGGGCCTGATGGCGAATACGCCGGCGATCATCTCGTGAAAGGTGTTGACCGAACTTTTGTGTTCGTAGGTAGACGAGGAGGTCTCCATACCAAGGATCATCTGAGGCGATGTAAGAGAGATGTTCGTCAGGAAAGTCGCTGTTGACGGGGCACTGGTGGTGTCAGAGGGGAGGGCTGTGACAAGTTCAGCGAGAACGAGGGCCTTCTTACTCTTAGGTGTTGAAAACTCGAGGTCGTACTCCTGAAGGATAACGATCCATTGAGCGAATTTACCATTAACTTGTCGACGGCTGAGCAAGTATTGCATTGGGTTGGAGTCTGTGATGACCTTGGTGGTCCAAAGCAGAATGTATTGGCGCAGTTTCTGGACGGTGAGGACGACTGCAAGAGAAAGTTTCTCTTCGTGTTTGTACTTCAAGGGTGGTATGAAAGGTTCTTACTAACGTAGTAAATGACTTGTTCATGATTGTCATCTCCGAGTTGGACGAGGACGCCGACTACTGATACAACTGATGCTGATACGTAGAGGATGTAGTCGCGATTGTAGTCAGGTGCGCTAATCAAAGGTGCATTTGAAAGTGCTGCTTTGAGATCGTCAAACGACTGTTGGGCATAATCATCCCAATGAAAGGGGATGTCGTGACGTAGTAAGCAAAGGAAACCATGCGCGCGTATGGCATAATCAGGAACAAAGCATCTAAGGAAGTTAGCTTTGCCCTGTAGACTCTGCAGTTGTCGTAAATTCCGAGGAGGTGGAATTTCGGTGATGGCTTTGACTTTGAGGGGGTCCACGGTAATGCCACTTTGGGAAATGATGAAACCGAGGAGACGCCCAGCGGTGACACAGAATACACACTTGAGAGGATTCAAGCGTATGTTGTACTGATGACATCGTTGAAAGATGATTCGTAAATCATCGAGATGCTGGGTGCGTTTCTTGGAGCGAGCTGTGAGGTCGTCCAAGTAGGCAAGGATGATTGCAGCCAGATCGTGAAAGATGTAGGTCATGGCCCGCTGGAAGGTTGCGCCAGCGTTTTTTAAGCCAAAAGGCATGACATGATATGAAAAGGTACCCCATGGGGTAATGAATGCAGTTTTATACTAATCGACTGGGTGGATTTGGATTTGGTTATAGCCAGAGAATCCGTCCATAAAGGAGAGGGCCTCATGGCCAGCGCAGTCATCGATAATATGATCGATGAAAGGCGTTGGGAAGTTGTCTTTTGGACATGCGTTATTGAGATCGCGAAAGTCTGTGCAGACGCGGATAGTGCCCTGTTTTTTGTCGACGGGTATAGGGTTGGAAACCCATGAAGTGTAAGCGATGGGGTAAATAAATGTGGTAGCACGTAATTTGTCAATTTCGGCATTGATAGCCGTTGCTTTGGATGGGTGTAGCAGTCATTGTTTCTAGCAAACAGGTGTGATGTTGGGCCAGGTGTCGATGCGATGTTCAACAATGGACGGGTCGAGGCCAGGCATCTCCGTGTATGACCAGGCGAAAATATCCCGGTATTCCTGGAAGAGGGATTTATATGCGGCAATTTCCTGAGGAGTGCAAGCAGTTCCAATGATGATTTCTTCGACTACGCCATTTTTAATGGAAATGTCAATTTTGATGGTAGGGGAAATGTTGGCCATGTTACCTTCTTCAAATACGTCAGGGGCGGGAATGGGATTGTTGAACCAATCAATAGGCCCGGATGGGATAAAATCTTTGGTTTCGACCGCGTAAACGGGATTTTGGTTAGGAGGCATGAGGGCTTCCTGTGGTGAGGAGAGTGCGCGATGGTGTAGCGCATCCCAGGGAGAGTCTGGGTGGTTGAGCTCTTCGAGTATTTCCTCATCGCATAGGAAACAACGTGAATACAAGGGGTCATGAGGAGTGATCTCGGTGCTAGTGTTATTGCCCCCTGTGGGAGAAACAAGGGGAGTAGTGTGGGCAAAGGGTGAGGGTGCACTCGACATGAACCATATATTGAAGTACTGAGGGGTACCCGTGGTGGTTGGGTGGAGGGTCTCCGTACGAACATGACAGTTAGGGGGGTTGCGGGGTAGATCTTCAGCGATTTCATGTAAGAACCATGGAGGTGATGGGAGTGCCTCGGGCTCTAGAGAAATGACATGACGATCCTCAAGTGGTGAAGTAACGTCAATTATCGCCTTTGTGGGTTGGTGACGCAGGGCCACTTGACGTTGCCTGTAGGCAAGGATCATAGGACATTGGTATGTAAAATGAGCTAGTGAATCGAAGAGAGAGCAAGGGCATCTCATACGTTCATTAACTATAGTAGTGACATAGCGAATGTCAGTGATATTTGTTGAAGAGGACGTAGCAGGGCGGGGATTGTTCTGGAAGTTCTGGCGTACAGCCGCTAATGTCTGCCGAAAGCGTGGCAGTGTTGGGCAATGGTGAGTGTAATGGCCATATTCTGAACATATAGCACACGCAAATTTGGTCCTCAACCCTTTACTACTGGAAGGGTTGGTGGTAGTGGTACTTTCAGTAGTGACGGGTGTTGGTGGAGTAGGATTGGGAGGAATCAAATTCCGTAATTCAAGTAGGGATGGGCAGTTGTTGGTTTGGTGGCCCTCTTTCTCACATAGTGCGCAAGGTGGTGGGATGCGTGGGGGAAGGGGAGCGGTTGGCTCCTTCTTCCTCCTCCTGCCCCCAGCTATAGCAGGGGGGGTAGGGAGTATGGGGGTAGTGGGGGTGGTGGGGGTGAGGACAGGAATCGTCATGGGGAGGCCTTCCTGTGGGTGAGGGACCATCTCAGGTGGATGTAAATACCACACTGGGATTGCTAACACCATATTGGGTAGTGTGAGCGTTGCGGCTACCTAGAAAGCTTCTACACCGGGTGGTGGGTAAAAGAAGGGAATTTGAGTGAGGGGTCGGGGAACTGTCTCTCAAATGGGACTAGGTCCCTGAGGGGGTGTGGATTCATGGACTGTGGAGGTCGATGAGTGCACAGGAGGCTCCGCTTGGAGTGGTTCTGCGACTATTGAGACGTCAGGTATATTTGAAGCCTCCTGAGGAGGACGAGCATCCTCCATGTGAGTTTTGTTAGATGTGACGACGCATACTTGATTAGGGGGAAGGAGTGGAGGTGCTCCATGGTATGTCCCTAATAAGGATGGATCTTTGAAAATTCCAAAACCCATCTCAACGAGTGGGTATGTGTCGTGGTTGGTGTGGATGAGAGGAAGAATGTTATCGAGATTAGCAGATGGGTTTGGCTCATAATGTGAGACTTGGTCGATGGTCACAATATTTCCGTTGTGGGGGAACATGATTGTTCGAAAGACGGAAGATGTCACTGCCTTCATAGCATACATGTAGCTACGTCTGAACAAGATATTATAATCGAGTGTGACGTCGATAACTTCGATATCAATGAGAATGGTTTTGCCTCCGAGTTCAACGGGTACATTTTGGAAGAGCCCTTCAGGAGATGATGGTCATCCGTCATAAGCTCGTAATGTGATGGCGAAGGGTATGAGTTCCGGGGAACCAAGTTTCTTCCATACTGTTTTGGACATGATGCATGTAGACTTCATCGATGATACACCGATGGACGATGATGTTCCGTATTTTTACTGGTACTTGAATAGCGACCGCGGCGGGAAGACGAGGTTCGCAACTATCAAGGTCAAAGGTGATGAGTCGAGTATCAGCAGGTTCGACTGCCCCTAAGGTGGAAAGTAGAGATTTCTGTTGTGTAGGACAAGTCTGGAGGACTTCCAAGACTGACATGGCAGTCGGGGATTGTGCTAAGTCATCTACCAAGCTATAATTATTAGCTGCCCTAGCCTGTGGGTTGTGGAAATTTTGGCGCAAGGGGATGCGAGGGATGCGTAATGGTGGTTCGACTGGAGGGCGAGGGATCACCAATGGGGGTCCCGTCAGTGTAGGGTTTGTCTCTGGAGAGATAGAAGTAGACTCAGATGGATACTGACGATTCTGCGTTTGCAGAAGGATTTCTTCCTCGCTGGTGAGGAGAATGGTACGCTCTACTGGATTGTTAGGGTTGTGGTATTTTCCCACCTTAGGTGGGGGACGTTGTGCATCCTGTTGGGTGTTTACCATGCCTTGATGTGGAATAGGATTTTGCAGCATGGCGGGAGGGGGTTGTTGCACATACCGTTGTGGTGCCTGCTAAGGGGCAGTTTGTGCAGGGGTAGGGGGAAGACTACCTGAGTCTTTCAACCGTTTGAAATCAGCGATCTGGGGGCAATGGTGAGTGTAATGACTGAATTCACCACAAAGGGCACAAGGGTGGATGGTTTTAACATTATTTCACCCTTGGCATTTGTTGTTATTGCCCACTTGGGGGTTTTGGTTCCCTTGGTTCTGGTTGCCCCCAGGGGGTTGGTGTTGTGGGGGATGATTCCCGCCTTGAACATGATTGTTGTTATTCCTATTCTTTCCTTTCTTCCTGGTATTGTTCGATGGATGAGTTGGGTTGGCTGTATTCTATTGTTCAAAATTCTGATATTGGTGAGCAGCAGAAGGTTGAACAAAATTTACCCCCGCATGTGGGTGTGGGGGAGCCATGGGTTGTGGAGGACCAGGAAAGGGGAAGTATGGATTTTGCGGTGGTACCGATACATAAGGTGCATAGGAAGGCGTAGTGATTTCACTAGCACGATAAGCTGATGTTGAGGGAGTACCACTGCTTGTGGGAATAGGCAGATGTATGGGAGGTGCCGGTGGTGGTCCACTGATGGGTTGAGGTATAGCAATAGGGTACGACTGTTGATAAGTGGGTGGGGGGTAATAAGGAGTGCCCCCATATACCGGCAGGTACTGAGGTGTTACATACATCGGTGGTGGTTGGGTTTGTGGATCATGGTGTGTGGTGGCACCTATTAGTTCGTCTGCTGAATGAGACATCCCAGGTTTGTCTTGGCCAAATGGCGTAGGTTTGGGTAGATCAGGAAGTACTGTGTATAAGTATCCTGACTGTGTATAGATGAGGTCATACTATTGGGCCTTACTAATGGCTTCCTCTTCAGATTGAGGGAAGGTGGAAGCGACATCCTTTCCAAGGAGAGCGACAAGTGATCTAAGAAACCAGTCGAGACACTATTGCTTGGTGGTTTCTGCTTTACACAAACTACGTCGCCTACGCCACTCATGAATGTGGTCAGCGATGTGGGTGGCTGAGGTCTATTTGAAGTTAGAAAATAGTTCTAGACCATTGTCATGGCAGATGGGTAATTGGAAAAAGGTCAAGAAGGCTTTGGCCAAAGACTCAAAAGTCGTATGGGACCCTGATTTTTCTTCGACATACCATTTAGCTGATGGGCCGGTAAGTGTGCGTTGAAATAATCGCAGTCTGACGAAATCATCCATAATGATATTGGAAGAACACCATAGATGAAAGGTCATGACATGGTTGGCGGGGTCATCCTCTGCCTTTCCTTCAAACTTCGGTATGTCTGAAGGAAGTTTGGTGGGCATTGTAGGCCATGTGGCGTCATGCAATATAGGATCATTCGTGAGCTTGGTGAGATCCGGTATGTTGAGAGGCCAAGTATGGCATATGTAGTGGTGGGGGAGGGTTAGATCCAGCCATGTTGTGTTGTGAACCTGACCCTTGATGGGGACTAGGTGGGTTGGTACTCCCTCCTTGAGAGGAAGTGGGTCCCCCGCTTCCATGTAAAGAAGAGCGAGTGAATGGATTTCCTTGGGAAGTTGACCCAAGTAATGTAGAACCAAGCAAAGTTGATCCCAATATGGTAGCACTCGCAAGAGTGTGTGAAGGAGGTACCAATGAGAGGGTACGACCAGATACTCCCCCTAATATAGGAGTAAGTTTGAGCAAACGTCGTGAACGATGGGGGTTCTGTGGTTCCCCTATGATGTGAGACTAGTTGTGTGAATGTGTGTGTAACACCCTGTTTCCCCCAGATTGTAAATGTAACTGAACTGGCCAAGGACTATGGCAAAACTCATAAGTATGAATATGAGCTGTAAATGGACCTGCAGGAAGAGGTCAATGAATGTAAATGATAGTTTGAATTTATTTCAGAACTGCTGAGAGGGGATGTGGGGAAAAGAGACCACGATGGTGGTGGAGGGCACCTTGAAAAAGGGGTGTTAACTTCCACCAAGAATTAAATACCGTATTTGGACTCCACTGGCCCGGAGAACCAAAAGCGGCTCACTAGCCTTGAAATTAATGCCTTGTAGGCTGGTAGGTTGATGGCTTGATGAGGGATGGGGAGGTGAACCGCCTATCCGTAGAGCCATCATGAATGACCAGCGCAAGGGTAATCATGCCACATGCAACCTCGCGAGAGGATAAGGCGTGTGGCTGAAACGATTGAAGGGGGGGGCGGACGCGAGGGGAAACTCTGGCAGTTCTATGCAGAGTGAGTGATCGCAAAGAGGAGGGGACTGTAACCTTCGCTCCTGGACACTGGCAGATAGAGAGACGTAGGTCTCAGGACATCGTGGTCTCAGCTTGGGGGTGGCTAGTGGTAAATCCATAAGGAGTCACTACGCCTACGGTTGGGTGGAAATGAGCACCCCTCTCAACAGTTGCTTCCATTGCTGAAGTCTTTCTGATAAGTGTTTTGCTCATATTGCATTTGAAATTTACATGCTGTCACATATGTTCATGGACTTGTGGAATTGTAAATGTTTCCTGTGAAGGAATTGTCTGTACAATAATTGTTAATATGGAGTAGATGTTAGCTCATAAGACCATGAATTTGTCAATGATTTTAGTATGAGAATGTCCGCGTAGGACCTGATACAAATGAGTTGATATATGCTTAACACGGAGGAAACCGTGCTCGACTTATGTTGATAGATGAATCTAATCATGCCCAGCCGTTCTCGGGAAGCTGTCTCCCTTTACCTGCTTCTGGGAATGCCCCGGTAGGGATCTCATCATAGAGATCTCCTCCTTGGAAAGGTCCACTGAGAACCCAGAACAAGGACTCGAATGTACAGGCCTTATTGACCCTGCACGAGGAGGAACGATTCTATTAAGGTTCCAAGGTAGTAGGGTTGTGAGGAGTGACAAGTCGACGGATGAGATCTCGTCGGGTGAACCATATCCATTCACGAACATTAGATTGACGAAAGTAACGCAGGCGTTACATACCTTGCCCCTTGCCTTCTATCATCGTGAGCAACGAGAGATTGGGGTCGTAAATCCCAAGACCCAAAGGAACGAATCTGGACCGTTATATCTCGGTCCAAATTACCCGTCAGCCGTTGGATCTGGGGAAGTTGCGTAGGGGTTAAGCGCAGGGGGTAGGCGCGCGAGGAAGTGATTTTGAACCATCAGATCTGGAGTAGAAATCCCGTAAAACGTTGGATCGGGAAGAGTTGCACGGAGTATAGCCTCTGGTAGGGAAGTGTGTAGGAGGAATGATCTGAATCGTCGGATCCTAGATAATAATCTTGACAGCCGTCAGATCTCGAGAAATTGCGCTGGAGTTACCCCCTAATGTGCAGAGAATAAACCCTAGCCGTTAATCTCGACAGGACACGTGTTAGTGTTCGGGGAGGCTTCGGGATTTCTCTCATAAGAGAATTAGGGGTGTAAAACCGTTGCAATAGGAAATCGCAATCCGCGATTTCCCGATGGGATCTGAGCCGTCCAAACAACAGGGACACGTGGCAGAGGATCCCGAAGAGTCGGAGATCGGGGAATCGGGGTTCCCGGAGACAAGAGATTCGTGCACAAGGAAATCGCGATACGCGATTTACCGATGGGATCTGAGCCGTCCAAGCAGCAGGGACACGTGGTAGAGGATCCCGAAGAGTCGGAGATCA
The DNA here is from genome assembly GCA_009831015.1 of Picea engelmannii. Taxonomy (NCBI): domain Eukaryota; kingdom Viridiplantae; phylum Streptophyta; class Pinopsida; order Pinales; family Pinaceae; genus Picea; species Picea engelmannii. The sequence goes on along the minus strand of ML784765.1, from coordinate 933,296 downwards.
GGGAATTGGGGTTCCCGGAGACAAGAGATTTGTGCACAAGGAAATCGCGATACGTGATTCTCCGATACAATCAGGATCGTCCATCATGTGAGGGACGCGTGTCAGCGGATCTAACATAGTCGGGGTTCGGCATATCGGGGTTTTCGAATGCAAGGAACTCTTGCCATACGGAATCGCGAACCGTGAAACCCCAATGAGTGGGAGCCAACTGTCAGCCCAGTAGCGGAGGAGGACGGAGCTGTAGGGAGGACGCGTGTCAAGCACCCGGAGAAAGTCGGGAATCGGGATACTGCGGGTCCCATGGACGTGGGTCTTGTGACATGGGAAACCCCGTAGCCCCGACGGGGATAAGGTAGTGGTCACGGAGTTGGTCATGTGGACCAGGGGCTAAACTAGTGGGGGCTAGCGTGATCAGAAAGGCACGTCGCGAATCGAGAAATCGCGAATTTCGTGGACATGTGTTTTGTGTCATCACAAATGCCGAAATCCTGATGGGAGGTTATACGGCAGTGGTCCCATGGTAAATGGTCACATGGGCTATTGTATAGCCTAGAGGGCCAATGCATTAGGGGCATATCGGGATCGGAGAGTCGCGAGTTCTGAGGACTCGTGAATTACGACATCGGAAATCCCAAAACTCTGATAGGAGTAGCCCCGAAAGAAGGTAAGACCACGATCGTAAAGACAGTAAATCACAGGCTTAGCCTAGGGAGCGAATGCTTAAGGAGCGCTTCGGAATTCAGAGGATCGCGAGTTATGGGGGTGAATGAATTTTGACCTTCGAAACCCCGAATCCCGATATTGAACCAGGGATTGGCACTTCGCTAATGAGGGTTTCTAGAGATTTGTCATTATGGGAGATTAACCCCAAAATTTTTAAAAATAATGATAGTGGGTATGTTAAAAAGTGGTATCAGAGCATGGTTACAACACTCAGCCTGATTGGGCTCATGCGCCAGTCGCACCAGTCGCGCATAAACCTCGTACGAAACACTCCTATGAAGAGTAACCCCATGACTTAACTATCTTATCCAGGATTAAAAACTCGGAATATGAACACCCGACTGTGTGTGCATGTGAAAGAATTATGAAATTATGCACAAATTATCAAATGTATTTAACTCTTGACTAATATCCAACTTTTGTCTTTTCACTCAAGCGGACGATCAACCACGGGAATCTACAAACGCAGAGTATGGTGACTCACCAAGAGGTGGGAGAAGGCTCCCACAACAGAGACGAGGATTCTGATGAAAGAAGAGTAATAGGAACCCCTACAGAGTTAGCAGAGACGGTGAGGAGTCTCATGGTCGAATTGCAAAGCTGCAAGGCCGATAATGAAAGGATGATGAAAGAGCAAGAAAAGCAAACCGAGATTAATGCAGTTCTACTGCAAAGCTTATCCGACCTACAACGACAAATGCAGCATGAACCTGAGATGCAAAATCATGGTCGTGTCAGTGGCCACACTGAGAGAAGCACGTCAAGAAAGGTCCACCCCAGAGGTAAAGGACTAGTACCAGATGACTCCATTGAGAAGGAAGCCGGTGATTCAGAATGTTCTTCTAGCAGTAGGACCAGTTTCTATTCTCAAAAGAAACAGAAGAAACAAAAGACTTCCAAGAGTCATAAATTTGAGGAATTTAAAAAGGCCAAACCTTCTTCCTTCGACGACGAGATAAAGAAGGGAGAGGAGGCTGAGGCTTGGCTACTTGGACTAAAGAAATATTTTAGAGTCCATGATTTCTCAGAGAACTTGAAGGCCCGAGTGGCCACTTTCAATCTGAATGGAAAGGCTTCCATTTGGTGGGAAGACCTTAAGAATATAAAAGGGGTCCGCGAGGAGGACCTGTCTTGGAAACAGTTTGAGAAGTACTTCCGGAAGAAGTATTTGTCGGAAAGGTATTTCGACGAGAAAGCTAAAGAGTTCTATGAACTCAAACTGGGACAACTTACCATGGATGAATATGTCAATAAATTCCTTGACTTACTAAGGTATGTACCCTACATCAAAGCAGAGAAGGAAAATGTACAACGCTTCATTAGCGGGCTTCCCAAAGAATACCGGAACCGAATTGAGTTTGACGAACCAAAGACCTTAGAAGATACTATACGAAAGGAAACATATTGTCATGAGAAATATGGACATCGGGCAGAGTCCCGTGGAGACTGGAAACAAAAGAATGGTTCAAAATTTCAGAAGAAAGGGAGCAAATCCTCGGGATTTAAAAACTACAAGAAGAACCACGGAGTGAACTTTCCCACCCGGAGTGTACTCCAGTAGAACTTTTCCTCGGTGGATGGAAATAAAACTTTTGGACCTATTCCAGTAAAGACTGATAACCTAAAGAGAAAACCTTTGGAATGCTGGGATTGCAGAGGAGATCATCTCCGGAGAGACTGTCCACTCCGACAGCAGAACAGTCGAAAGATTTATAACATGCAGGAAGCTACCATAGTCAACGATGTGGCCAGGAGTGTGCCACAGATTTATGCAGCCTTGGACAATAACCAAGCTGACCACCAAGCTTCAGTGGTGGAACTAAAAGGTATGATCTCCAACCATCTAGTATCTGTTTTGATTGACCCTGGTTCAAATTTGAGTTATATATCCCCTAGAACCATTGATAGGTGTAAGATACAGCCACAAAAGCAAACTAAACCATGGTTGGTACAGTTAGCCACGGGCACCAAAAGGAAGGTGGTAGAGGCCATACCATCCTGCCAATTAATGTTGGGAGAATTCCTCACCCAAGCAACCCTTAATGTATTACCCCTGGGATCATACGATCTGTTGGTTGGTATGGACTGGCTGGCCGCCCATAAAGCTAAATTGGACTGTTACCATAAGACCTTAGAGTGTGTGAACAAAGAAGGACAAAGGATAACC
>ML784765.1:909488-922395 GCA_009831015.1 Picea engelmannii | reverse complement strand
AAACCAAAAGGAAAGCAAAATAAACCCAAATGAGGGAGGAATTGATACCTACTCCCCAGTGGAGTCGCCAATCTGTTCGCACCCAATTCGTCACCTGGTGAGCAAATCGAGGGTGCTTACATGCCCTGTTGGGTCTTGCAGAGAATGACAGTTGTGGAAGGAAGGGTTAGAGGAAACAAAAGAAAATACAAGAAAGAATTAAACAAAAACAAACTAAAAATGTGAACATATGGATAAATAAACAATAAACACAAAAAAGACACCGATATCACCAATGGTTTTGAGCTGATCAATTGATGAAACTAGAGCACGATGAAGGAAGGGAATTGTGGTTCCTTCTTCCCCCAAAGGAAGGCTCTTGAGGCCCTCACAAACTTGCTTTCCTTACAATGCGAAGAAATTAGACTGATAGTGAAAGAAATCCCAACACATCCACTCAATGGAGAGGCGAATGGCTCTGTGAAATGTTGCCAATGTGTTGTCGTCAAAGAATGAGCCCTTGACAATCTTAGCAGCATAACAATACCTGGAATTCCTTGCGAAAACAATGTTCCTTCACGGATTTTTATAGCAGATCATCGGGTGATTATGTAACCTCTTCAAAGTGTGAAAAGGGGCTCTTTAGGGCTTCATTAGGTCATTAACCCGCCTACCCTGCGGATTCAGCTCGGATTTGGGAGTCAAATCAGATTGGGAGTTGGTCCGTAAGTGGTTGAGAGGCCGACCAATTCAATAAATGCGCCGTTTTAGTAGGTGCGCGGGTTTTTTCGTTGACAGCCGCGCGTTGTGCTCGCATGCGCGCAAAGTACTTTCTTGTCCTGCGCATGTGCATGCGCACCAAACTACTGTGAAGCGCCCTTCAATTTTTGGTTACTTTGTATATTTTTTGACCCTTATTGAATGCAATGAAATTAATTCAGTGCCATGAATGACTTCATTGTTGTTTTGACGATGCGGAGTTCTTGTTGCCATGTGCGGACGAAATTTCGGTGATAACACTAAGTGTTTCATACACTTAGCAAGAAACATGAGAAAAATATTATGGAGCATAAGGGGCTCGACCCTTAGAAAATTGTTGAATAAAATAATAATTTTTGAATCCTGTCGTCGTCCACCTCATGCCCAATCACCATGATGAGTCACCCAATAAAATGTTGCCACGTGTCATCACTTGGTAGGCCAACAATATTCCAATAAGAATCTTCCATTTTTCATCCAATAAGATCATGCCATGTGTCTATATTTGTATGCTGCCACATCTCCATTTATTAGTTTCCATTTGTCTTAATTTCACGTTGCCATGTGTAATGCTCTTATTGGTTCAAGGTAAATGTATGAAAATTAGGATAAATGGATAAGTGAAGAAGGAGATGAACGAGAAAGGAGGAATAACGAGCAAATCATGGTGGGTTCGCAGAGGTGAGAGGGTGAGGTGAATGAGTCTGCGAGTCCGCCAACCCGCGAATCCGCCATGGATGGAAAAATGGCTATGTAATGATATTTCTCAAATGGGATCGTGAAAATGAGAAAACACAATAGTATGAGTCCACAAACCCACAAATCTACAATACACAAGTAGACTAAGTGTTGAGGAATGGTCGGTCAGACTCACATGCAAGAGGAATGAAATACTTTGGAGCTTAGCACCTGCGACAAGGATGATGGTCAAAATGTAGATCACGGAACCTGGCGTGCAAAGTGAAGGTCACATAACTTGGAGGATGAGGGTTTGAACCCGTGAAATTGAAAAATGGCTAAGTGTAGTAGTGAACTTATGACATGAGCAAGTGGGTGGAAATGAAATCCCGCCAACCCATGAACCCACGAATTCATAAAACATTCTAAGTGTTAAAGTTTTGAATGAGAAAGGAGGTAAGAGGAGAAATGTAGGCATCAGAGGTAGAGAGTGTAATATGTAGATAGCGGGTTGGCAAGTGAGGGAGTGTGAGAAGATGAGGGAATGTATGAGTCCTCCAACCCGCGAACTTGATGAGGAGATGAAGGAAGAGTCCCAAAAACGTCTAAGTGTAGAGACTAGTGGAGCATATGGAGAAGAGTGGTGAAAAGAGAAAAATGGTTAAGTGTGGAGATGGAAGGTGAGAGAAATAAGTGATGAGAGTACTTCACAATTCGAAAATGGAGAGGAGAACATGATACTTAGAAAAATTCTTCATAATCTCTCCTTCGAACCTTTAGACCAGATCTTGAATAACTTAGGCATACAGAAACAAATTTCTGATCCAAAAAGTGCATGACAAAGATGAGACTCGGGGATACAGAGTGAACTTATAAAAGTTCAAAAAATATCTTCTTTTGATATCAAGGCTTTTATGAATCCAAGAGCGGAAAAATATAGATGACTTTGGGGTTGCTGAACACCTCAATAGTCAAGGCAGTGTAGCTGAGACACTGTTGGAAACAGAACCTCTGAGAAGTTCTGTAGGAGCTCTACCAAGAGGGTATTGAGCGTGCACTGAGGAAAGAACTCTGCTGTGAGTTCCGGAAGACCAGAATTCTGTCGAGGTTTCTGAGGAGCTCCGTCTGGAGGACGTCGAGCGAAGTGCGTGAATGCACAGGAAAAACGCAGCTGTTGAGTGTTCTGAGGAAAGAGACTCCGCCAGGAGGGCATCGAGCGAGTGCATATGTGCACAGGAGGAAGGAACTCATTGAGTTCTATCATCTAAAGGAAGCAGAGTCCACTGAGGGACCTGTATTGGGTTGCTGAATACCCAGAAAGACACAACACGGAGGTTGCTTGAGCAAGGAGCCAGGAAGGCATTGATATTCTCCATCTGAGGGAGAAGAAGGATCAAATCCCCCCAAGGGGTCGAAGTCTTTGAAGGAGTCAGAGGACTTAAGCTCAGGATGGATAGTTCCTTCTTGTTACAGTGGGAACAGACCCAGGAGAAGTTCCAAACAGGGCAAAGCTTGGAACGGGGAGAAATCTCCAAGGAGAAGAATCGACGGTCAGAGTTCAGCGGAGGAGAATTGCGAAACCCCGCGGACCGTTCGATCTTAGTAAACCTGCGCGGAAGTTAACCCATAGGCGCAGGCGTGGAGGATTAAAGTCCATCGGACTTCGGAGTTTTAGCGTTCGGGGATTGGCGAGGGAAGAGTTTTACACCTCGTGAAATCGCGAGTCACGATTCCCCGAATTGATCAGAGCCATCGATCAGGACAGGGACACGTGGCGTGAGATCCCTGAGGATCGGGATTCGGCGTTCGGCGTTTGGTGATGAAAGAGTTTCATGCACGTCGTAATCGCGAATAGCGATTTCCCGAATCAACGGGAGCCGTCGATCAGGGCAGGGACAGGTGGCACGAGATCCTGGAAGATCGGAGAATCGGGATTCGGCGTTCGGGGTTTTCAATAGAAAGAAACATTTGCATCGTGGATTCACGATCCGCAAAATCTCGATAGGATCTAGACCGTCCGTTGGTAGAGGGACACGCGGCGAAATCAAGCGCCATCGGTGTTTGATGCATCGGGAAATCGGCATTCCCGTGGACAAGAGATCGGGTAAATCCACCCTGGAAACCCCGACATAATCGGAGCCATCCGATTCGAAGGACAGGTGGCAAGGGATCAAGTGTCGTCGGCATATCGGGAGTCTCGAGATTAAGGGTTCGAGGCCTGTTGGACCCCGGAGCTATGAGAAAAGACCACAGCCGTGGATCTCAGATAGGACGCGTGTCAAAGATCCGTAAGGAGTCGGAGAATCAGGAAATCGGAGTTCCTGAGGACAAGGAATTCAGGACATCGAAAGTCCCGAAACCCCGAGAGTTAATTGAGACCGTCCATCAGAGAAGGGACGCGTGGAGGAGATCGGCACCATCGGAGAAAGGGCCGAGAAGGAAAGTCAACCCATCGGCGGTTGGAGTCAATCGGGATATCGGGAATCCCGGGAACAAGAGATCTGGAGCGCATCGGGGATTGGCATATCGAGGATTCCGTGGTGGTGAAAACTTTGCATTGCAAACTTGCGAACCCCGAAACCCCGATGGGATGCTATTTGACTGAGGTCATATCAGAGGTGGTTGTATGGGCCATGGCCTAGCCGGGAGTGCTAGCGCACAGAAGAAATCATCGGGAAATTAGAACGGGAAAACCCCGATGGAGGGATAAGGCTAGGATCGTATGAGGAATGGTTGTATGGACCAAAGGGCATAGCCAGAGGGGCTAAGGCCAGGGAAGGAGTTGATCGCAAATCGGGGATTCGAGAGTGCAGTGACTCTCGACATCATAAACCGCAAAACCCCGAACCCCGATAGTAACTCGGGGATAACCACGGTTAAGTGCCTAAGGCCGTGCGGAAGAAAGAAAGGACCTGTGGATCGGGTATTTGCACAGTGATTCCCGAGAGGAATCAAAAGAGCCGCTCCGGCTCAGTTGAAGGTGAGAAATTGAACGATCCTATGAGCAGGAGTGCGCGATCAGGGGTACGGTCGTGACCGTCCTGCATCACTACTTTTCTTCCATATTCGTACCTCTGTCGCAGTTCTTCCTTTCCTAAGAACTTGGCCTCAATCACCTGACTTTCTCTCTATGCCTCCTTTCTCATTCTACCTCCTTGGTTGTGCACCCTTGTGCTCTTATATGGACTCTGAACGTCACCTTCACAAATTATCATGTCATTTGGGTGCGTTGTGCCCCTTCGCAAACCAATGCGCCCAAACGAACTGACGCGTCGCTTCGTGGACCTAGTGCACCCAAACGAACCCACACGCCCATCAACCCTTTGCATCCCTTGGGACTGATGCATCCCATCCTCGAGAGCGTATCCCTTGCCTTGTGTGTTTCCTTGTGTCGATTGACATGAATCTCTATGGGTGTGCTGATGGGGTCATCCAACCTCTCCAATGCACCCATTCTACCAAGGGAAAGCAGGTCCATTCCTTTCCCAAACACAACCCAGGTCTCCATTAGTTGTTGCAAGGTAAGTAAAGTGTGTGCCCCCTTGGTGCCGCATGTCACCATCATGTGCCCAAGGTGTTCCTGCCCATGCCCATGTGTCCTCGTTCGTCCAAATGATCACATTCCCCTTGCATTCTCTTGCTCGATTCGTCTTCATGTTTTCCCAAGGAGCGTGCACACTCGATGGCTGTCACAGGATATCTTACAATCATTACAACAAGGAATGTTGTGTCTTGTGGGCCAAAATGGCCAAGGCTCTCCTAACTAAACTATAATAGCTTATCAAAAAACCTGACATTGAGGAACCACAACAAGAACCTAATTTCCATGGCCATGGCTTCTCAAGCCTTTTGTTATTCCTCATAGCCAAATGTTGTACTAACCACAAGATGGAAGCCCTCTTTTCTCAAAATATCTAGATCATGAAAAAACTTATTCATTTTATCAATGACAACGAGAACCAAAAGAATCTAGAACAAATATGGTTTCTCTACAATTGGTTGACTAAATCCAACTCCCTACCACACCAAATCTACAATCGTATCGTCCTAGAGAGGTCAACGAAACAAATTCATTAACACCTATCACCCATTGGTGTTCTATCACTTTTCCTATTAGAACTTCATTGATATAGTAGATTGTAATCATACACCCTTTGGATTGTTGTGACATGATTCTTGGCTGATCTTACCAACTCAATAAAGGGACAAGATATAATGATGCATCTTTGTTGCAACATCTACATGTTGCAACAAAGATGCAAAGAGTTGCTAGATTACAACTTATTCCCTTCAATCTAGTCTTCAAATATGTTGTTAAGAAAATCATTCTCCTTAAATTTAGAATTATTTGTATTTGTTTTGTTACGATGATCATCTCTTCCCTGTGGTCTTCAAATAGGTTGTTAAGAAAGTCATTCTCTTTAAATTTAGAATTTTTTTGTATGATCATCTCTCCCAACTTGCAACAACCCCGTCAACACGGTTCACATTTAAATAATTTTCAACACGTTAAGATATCTCAAATAAATGCCTTTTCACAAACGTACTTTTCAAGGGTATAACATTGTCTTTGGTATCAATTTTCACATTTCAATAGTTTTCAACACGTTAAAATATTTCAATAGTTTTCAACACATTTAAATAATTTTCAACACGTTAAGATATCTCAAATAAATGCCTTGTCACAAACGTACTTTTCAAGGGTGTAACATTGTCTTTGGTATCAATTTTCAAGAAGAGAAATTTTTTACATTGATGTTTTAAAAGATGTCATTAATTTTCCCATTTTTATTGAGAAAATAAAATGATGGGATGTTCACTATAAGATAAGAAATAATCTATTAAAAAGTTTAATAATTTGAATATTTTTTTGGAAGAAGTTAATATATTTTAAATAAATTATTACTTATTTGTATGGTTTGTTAAAATTATGTAGTAATAATAAACTAATAAATTTTAAGGTCATTTTGAGGTGGCAGGTGTGAAGGGGTACTCTTTGGCCCAGTAGAATTGTTGATCTCAACTTTGTTTAGAATTTAGGTAATGCCTCTAATAATTAAGAATATATTTATGCCTTGATTCAAGGGGTTCAGGTTGCCAAGGAGAATCACGTCCAACAACTTAATATATTATGTGACTTTAAAAATATAATTAGATATTTCATTTAGGGATACTCTCGGAAGGATGAGCAAGATGGTTCCATTGTTAGACGAATTCAACACACCTTAAAGTTCATCCCTCATATTTCCTTTTTCGACATTCTTTGAGCAAATAACGGGCTAGTAGATTAGCAGGCAAATTTGGCCACAACCATTGAAAAAGGGGTTTTAATTATTAATGGGAGGTCCCATCTCTCCCCAATTCCTTAAATGTCCTCCATCAAATCAAAGTTAGTTAGTAGCATCCAGGTGGCACCCTCAAGCACAAGATCAAACTTCATAGTGACATGTATCATGTCGCCTCACCACTCTTCCTCTGTGTAGAACTTGATATTTGTACCCCCCACATGACGTCTCTCTTCTCGCGGTGGGATCATTCAATGATTTCACACTTGGGTTGTATGGCTCTGGACCGTGGTGTTCATGTGGATGGATCTAGACATCACGCCCTCAATAATGGAGCGTATGTAAGCATCCTTCCTTCCGCTGAATCTCATTATTCCTAAAAATGGTCAGGTACTTGGGCGTGTGAGGAATTCAATATGGGTCAACCGACGAGTTTATTGTAGGAAAGTTGATACTCTTTTGGTTTGTGAGACAAAGAAGAATTTTGTCGGTGTAAGTATGAATCATGGGATTTATTGTCTCTAGAGTTGCTTCTTGGTTAATAGACATGATGGTTTGGAGATTTGTTGGTCTATCTCCAGTCAGTGCACAGTCAGGGTAGTCGGCTCTGGTTTGATTTGATGGGTTTGCCACTCGAAGATTTTCCTTCTGGTCCATGGTCCCCTAGGTTAGGATTTTGTGGGGGTTTGTTCTCGGTTCATGCAACGCATAGAAGTATTCTCAATTTCAATGGTGCATGGGAAGGAAGGTCCTTTTCTAGCCCCTTAGTTAGACTCATAGATGGAAAACCCCTTGACTTCCTTCATTAGTTGCAGGTTTTGGTTCAGGGTCTGATTTATTAGGTTTCCTTCATTTTGGAAATATTAATTCAACATTAGAGTGCTATGCGATAGACACATGATGATATGGATGCTCTTCGTTCACAATTGGAAGCGCTACAAGCTCGGTCTGTGTGTTCCTCCAATCCTAACACCATATTAACGATGAATGCCTCGTCTCCTTCAGTTGGAAACCCTCTTCTAGACTTGAACATGCCAGTAGATGGCCCAAAGAAGGAAGCTTCAGATTCTAGGACTCTCCCTAAGCCTGGTATTTGTTGTATTGTTTTTACCTCCTTATCCTTGGCATTTTCTACAAGATTTCCTCTGTAAAACATTGTATTGAATTGTGTATTACAAAACACTTAGTGTTTCTAGTGGTAGTAAACCTACAAAGCTTCTATGAGAACCTGAATTTTGTTGTTTCTCTAGGCTCTTTTGATTGTAGACTTTGCAAGCCTTGGTCACACCCTTTTTGCTAATAGAAATCTCCCAATTGTTATAATAAATAAATAAATTTTAAAGTCACGATTAAGTTAGATATTAAAATGATGTATGAGATCTTTTGTTTATGATATTTCTTTATATAGCAATTTCAAATAATTATTTAATTTACAAATGTGTATATTCCCTACTTCCCTTTGGTTTTGAACATATAACCTTTAAAAAAACACACACTTTCTTAACTATTAAACCTACTCATATATGAATAATGTAATATAATAAATGTGAAAATACAATTTTGTTTATAAATATATATTTCATTAAATTAAATTTAAATTTAGATTAATTGTAATTTATTTATAATTTCATACATTTTGTTTTTTAATAGGTATCCAAAATTATGATTTTCATGAAATTGGCTTGGGCTTTTTCATAGAGTTTAAAATTTTCAAATGTAATAAAGTTGATTTTTTTCATAATTTCAAAACCATCAAATTTCATGAAGTTGATTTTTTATAAACTCAGTTGATTTTTTCATAATTCCAAAACCATCAAATTTCATGAAGTTGATTTTTTTATAAACCCAAAAAAATATTGATAACTATAGATGTGATTTTGTCTTGAAATCACATCCCTTAAAAACTTAAGGTTTATTATTTTTTTTAATTGATAACCTAGATGTGATTTTGTCTTGTATTCACATCCAAATTTTAAACTATCAAATTTCATGAAGCTGATATATTTTATAGACCTGAAAACTATTAATAACCATAGATGTGATTTTGTCTTGAACTCACATCCTTAGTAGCTTAAATATTATTGATTTTATTTTTTTATGTTATAGGGTGAAGATTCATTAATTGATTTTGACATATGTTTTTTAAGTAAATTTAATGATACATTAGTAAACAAACATTGTATATAATGAATAAAATTGTGTTTTATGTTGTAAATTTATAATTAATTATTCAAAACATTTAAGTTCAATGGGTTAGCATGACTGAGTGAGTGTTTTAAGCTTAATGTAAAAGGTTTTAAAGTTTATTCCCTAGGCTGGTTACCTATGTTCCATGCCTCACTTGATGTCCCTACTAGGTTGGGTGTTGTAATCAATGCCAACAAGTTTTCACTAGGTAACATCCGTGATTGCAAGGAAGTGCTTGGGAGTTTCTCCATGAGTTTTTCCTTAAAATTGTTTTTTAAAACATGTACGTGTGGAACACTATATGTGTAACGTACCCAAGACCCCACCTGAGCATCGTTACTAAAACCCCATTGTTGTCACAGACTGGATTTCCAAAGTTTCTTCAATTCAATCTTTTTAATTCTCTAATACAATTTATTAATTATAATGCCCTCCATATGAACACAATTATGCAGTCCTAACAATATATAATACATGCATAATATGTACAATTAAACCATAACAAAGTTAACATAACTAACCACACAAAAAACATCATAAACATATAAAGAACACTTTTCATTTAATTAGAATCACCCCCTGGCTACAAACCTCAGACTTTCCTCCCAGCCATAGACTCTACTGTTCATTTACTCTCAACAACAGGTCATCCCCGAGCTGGGTCTATGACTCCACCAAGGCAAACATACTCTCACTAGTCCCACTAAGGTCATAGAACACTCAACAAAGCAAGACAAGGCCAATGGCACTAACTCAACCAACAGTTCCACCTCACAACCTCTCATTCTCCACAACCTGTCCCGCCCAAGGAAGTGTTCCCATTTATTGCTCCATAGTCCTTCGACTGCCCCACTTCCCTTCCAGGGCTTCAACAACAGGCCGGCCAGGAAGTCTCACAACTCTGCGACACTTGGAACACAAGGCTGCTCAAAGAGTTTCAACATCCACTAGGCCAACACACATGGAAACCTATTTCAAACAATTCTCTCACCCAAAGAGAATGCTCCACGGGCATGACAACCGACTTCTTCAACCCAAACCACCAAGGATTTACAGGGTAACAACAACTTCACATCTCCCATTCTCCAGGAAATCGTACAGATGATGGAAATGGAAGAATGGAATTGAATGAATGAATGTAAGAATGAAATGGAATGAATGAATGTAAGAATGGAATGGAATGAATGAATGGAATTACACGAAATTCCCAACCTTATATATCCATGTGCCCTTTTTTACACTTGGCACTCGAGGAACCAATTTGTCTCCCACTTGGTAATTTGTTCCTCCACTTAGGAACTTAGGATAAAATTATATCATAAGGCTCAGGACTTAGGAATAATATTATTTTATTCCTTGGCTTAAGCCCCCCTTGAATTAGCCCCTTTTTCCTTTCAAGTCCTATCCCCCTTTCCCTCTCATGGAGTCCTATCCCCCCATACTCTTTCGTCTGACTTGGTTTGCAATAATGATGTATTTTATTAATATATCCGAGTGTGATTACATATTACATTTGCTAGGCTCGCCGACCTTTCAACAGATAGGCTCCTAGGCCTAAATCACACAGTCACGCTGGGTGTCAAAACATATATACAAAGGCACTATGGCCCAAAATTTCCTGGCTCACCAGCCTATAAAACATATGTACCTTTACAACTGGGGTTCATCCCGGGGGTATTACAATATGAATCAATGATTGGTATATGATATCAACATATATTCCTTAATCACAATACTCATTCCCATTAATATATTTTGGGTGCTCGTTTTTGTTATGATTCTTAGCTGGTAATATTTTGTAAATAATGATCATTAGATTAATTTTGACCATATCAAGTCAATTAGTCAACTAAGGAGCACTAATCAAAGATGTTTGTATCAATTGATTAGGCTATTAAAGATATTGGTTAGGTTAGAGAAAATGTTACTCAACTATTTTTGTATGATCTTTGATGATTTGAGTTTTTCTCTATCAAAGAATAAGACTAGGTTGCTCTCTTTTCTATCATGGGTTGTCTTCTCAATCTTCGGGTTATTTCCCACATCAATTTGTTTGTTGATGGATGTTCAATGGTGTGATTTATGTTCATGAGATAAGTTATTAGTTCATTTTGGGGTTATCTATGTTTACTATTTTATCTTTATTTTCAACAAAATTAAGATTATAATCTAAAATAAAAGAAAGTTGTTTATTTCAGTATCAGTTTAAGTATTTAATTTGTTTGGATTAAGTATTATGTGAGTTTATAGGAAAGGTATTGTTTTCTATTTTTTGTAGGTCGGGTCCATTTTAGGCCTAACATTTAGGGGCATTATGAACTTGAATGGATCTTGAAGCATAATGAATACCAATAACAAACCATATGTAGGGTTTAGGAGGGAAAACCCATCCGTCGGTCCAAAGACTACTTAATAAGGGATGGTTTGCAAGAAGAAGCTCTAGAAATCGTGATTACCTAGAAATAGGTGGTTGATCAACAACCTCCATTAATGGAGATCGAAGATGAAGAAACTTTAATTTAGATTTTTAATTTTTAATTTTTAATTTTGAAAAGATGAACCCAAATCCCAAAGAATTCATTATTTTATAATGTTTGAATTATCATTATCATTATTTTATGATGTTTGAATTTTTTATAATATTTATCTTAATCATTTTATTGCTTCTAGAATATATTTGTTTTATTGCTTCTTGAGAGTACATTCATTATGAGAGCCTATCTCCCTTTCTTAATAAATTTGTAAATTTGAATTTGAACATGTATTTTATTTATTTTTTAATTTATGTTTTTTAAGTTATCTATTTTTTATTTTTATTTTATACATGACTTGGTTAAAGATGATCCTTCACCTAAATATGCATAAAATAATTGTAACCTCGTGAGACTTGGTTAAAGATGGTCAACATCTACCAATAATTATAACCATATAAAGGCTCTCCTACCTCAACTACAATAGCTTATCAAAAAACCTGACATTGAGGAACCACAACAAGAACCTAATTTACATGGCCTTGGATTCTCAAACCTTTTGTTATTCCTCATAGCCAAATATTGTACTAACCACGAGATGTAATCCCTCTTTGCTCAAAATATCTAGATCATGACAAAACTTGTTCATTTTATCAATGACAATGAGAACCAAAAGAATCTAGAACAAATATGGTTTCTCAACAATTGGTTGACTAAATCCAACTCCCCACCACATCAAATCTACAATCGTATCGTCCTAGAGAGATCAATGAAGCAAATTCATCAACACCTATCACCCATTGATGTTCTATCACTTTTCTTATTAAAACTTCATTAATATAGTAGATTGCGATCATAAACCCTTTGAATTGTTATGACATGATTCTTGGCTAACCTTACCAACTCAATAAAAGAACACGATATAATGATACACATTGCAACATCTACATGTTGCAACAAATATGCAAAGAGTTATTGGATCACAACTTATTCCCTTCAATTTAGTCTTCAAATATGTCATTAAGAAAGTCATTCTCCTTAAATTTAGAATTATTTGTTTTGTTACGATGATCATCTCTTCAATCTAGTCTTCAAATATGTTGTTAAGAAAGTCAGTCTCCTTAAATTAAGATATTTTTTTATTTTTTATTTTTAATTTTATAATGATCATCTCTCCCAACTTCAACAATCCCCTAAATAGGTTTCACATTGACAACCCCCTCAACCAGTTTCACATTTCAATAATTTTCAACACGTTAAGATATCTCAAATAAATGCCTTGTCGCAAACGTACTTTTCAAGGGTATAACATTGTCTTTGGTATCAATTTTCACATTTCAATAGTTTTCAACACGTTAAGATATCTCAAATAAATGCCTTGTCACAAACGTACTTTTCAAGGGTGTAACATTGTCTTTGGTATCAATTTTCAAGAAGAGATTCACTTAACAAATACGTTGTACATTGATGTTTTAAAATATGTCATTAATTTTCCCATTTTTATTGAGATAATAAAATGATGGATGTTTGAGAAAGTGCATTAATGCT
>ML784765.1:879205-908277 GCA_009831015.1 Picea engelmannii | reverse complement strand
TTAGACTCATAGATGTACGACCCCTTGACTTCCCTTCATCAGTTGTAGGTTTTGGTTCAGGGTCTGAGTTCTTAGGTTGCCTTCATTTTGGAAAATTAATTCAACATCGAAGTGTTATGCGACAAACACATGATGAGATGGATATTCTTCGTTCACAATTGGAAGTGTTGCAAGCTCGATCTATGTGTTCCTCCAGTCCCAACACCAGAATTGACGATGAATGCCTCATCTCCTTTAGTTGGAAACCCTCTTCCAGACTTGAACATGCCAGTAGATGGCTCAGAGAAGGAATCTTCAGATTCTAGGACTCTCCCTTATCTTGGTATTTGATGTATTGTTCTTACCTCCTTATCCTTGGCATTTTGTATAGGATTTCCTCTGTAAAGCATTGTATTGAATTACCTATTACATAAGACTTAGTGTTTCTAGTGGTAGTCAAGCTACAAAGCTTCTATGAGCACTCAACTTTTGTTTTTTTTCTAAGCTCTTTTGATTATAGACTTTGCGAGCCTTGGTCACACCCTTTTTGCTAATAGAAATCTCCCAATTGTTGTATAAAATAAACAAATTTTAAGGTCGCGATTAAATTAGATATTAAAGTGATGTATGAGATCTTTTATTTATGAAATAAAATATTTCTTTATACAAAAATTTTAAATAATTATTTAATTTACAGAGGTGTATATGTCTTACTCCCCTTTGGTTTTGGACATATAACCTTTAAAAAAAAACACACTTTCTTAACTATTAAACCTACTCATATATAAATGATGTAATGTAATAAATGTGGAAATAAAATTGGTTTTGAACATATAACTTTTAAAAAAGAGGCACACTTTATTAAGTATTAAACCTAGTCATATATAAATGATGTGATGTAATAAATGTGGAAATAAAATTTTTGTTTATAAATATGTGTTTCATTAAATTTGGATTCAGTGTAGTTTATTCTCAATTTCATAAATTTTGTTTGTATCCAAAATTATCATTTTCATGAAGTGGGCTTGGGATTTTTAATAGAATTCAAAATTTCAAATGTAATAAAGTTGATTTTTTTTTATGAATTCCAAAACCATCAAATTTAATGAAGTTGATTTTTTAATAAACCCGAAAAACTATTGATAACTATGGATGTGATTTTGTCTTGAACTAAGATTTCTTAAAAACTTAAATCTTATTAATTTTTCTTAATTAAATTCCCTTAAAAACTTAAATATTATTAATTTTTATTAATTGATAACTTATATGTGATTTTGTCTTAAATTTACATCCAAATTCCAAAACTATCAAATTTCATGAAGTTGATCTATTTTATAGACCTGAAAAACTATTGATAACCATAGATGTGATTTTGTCTTGAACTCACATTTCTTAAAAGCTTAAATATTATTGATTTTTCTTGATGTTATATGGTGAATATTAATTAATTGATTTTGACATATGCTTTTTTTGTAAATTAAGTGATGAATCAACAAACATTTCATGTACTGAATACAATTGTGTTTTATGATGTAAACTTATAAGTAATTATTTAAAACAAGTAAGTTCAATGGGCTAGTGTGAGTGGGTGAGTGTTTTAAGCTTAATGAAAAAGGTCTCAAATTTTATTCCCGGGGATGGCTACCTATGTTCCATGCATCACTTGATGTCCCTACTAGGTTAGTTGTTGTAATCAATGTCAACATATTTTCACTGGGTAGCATCCGTGAATACAAGGAAGTGCTTGGGAGTTTCCCATGAGTTTTTCCTTAGATTTTTTTTTTAAACATGTACTTGTGGAACACTATATGTGTAACGTACCCAAGACCCCATGTGGGCATCATTACTAAAACCCCATGGTTGTCACTGACTGTATTTCCAAATTTTCTTCAATTCAATCCTTTTAATTCTCTGATACAATTTATTAATTATTATTCCCTACATATGAACAAAATTATGCAGTCCTGATAGTTTATAATACATGCATGATATCTACAATTAAACCACAAGAGAGTTAACGTAATTAACCACACAGAAAACGTCATAAACATATAAAGAACACTTATCATTTAATTAAAATCACCAAGTAGCTACAGACCTCAGACGTTCCTCCCAGCCATAGACTCTATTGTTCATTCACTCTCAATAGCAAGTCAACCCCAAGATTGGGCTATGAATCCACCAGGGAAAAGGTACTCTCACCAGTCCCACTAAGGTCATACAACACTAAAAAAAACAAGCCAATGCTAGTGACACCAACTCTACCAACAGTTCCACCTCACAACCTCTCACTCTCCACAGCTTGTCCCACCCAAGGAAGTGTACCCCTTCACTACTCCATTGTCCTTCGACTTTCCCACTTCCCTTCCAAGGCTTCAACAACAGGCCGACTAGAAAGTCTTACAACTCTGTGGCACTTGGAACACAAGGTTTCTCCAAGAGTTACAACACCCACTAGGCCAACACACATGGAAACCTATTCCCAAAAATTCTCTCACCCAAAGAGAATGCTCCACGAGCATGCCAACTTGCTTCTTTAACCCAAACCACCAAGAATTTACAGGGTAACAACAACTTCACAACTGCCATTCTCCAGTAAATGATACAGATGATGGAAATGGAAGAATGGAATGGAATGAATGAATGGAATTACACTAAATTCCCAACCTTATATATGCATGTGCCCTTTTTGACACTTGGCACTCGAGGAACTAATTTGTCCCCCACTTGGTAATTCGTTGCTCCACTTAGGAACTTAGGATAAAATTATATCATAAGGCTCAAGACTTAGGAATAATATTATTTTATTCCTTGGCTTAAGCCCCACTTGACTTAGCCCCTTTTTCCTCTCAAGTCCTAGCCCTCTATCCCTCTCATGGAGTCCTATCACCCCATACTCTTTCGTCTGACTTGGTTTGTAGTAGTGATGTATTTTATTAATATATTTGAGGGTGATTACATATAATTACATTTGGCAGGCTCGCTGGCCTTTCAACACATAGGCTCCCTAGCCTAAATCACATAGTTACACTGTGCCTCAAAACATATATACAAAGGCACTTTGACCCCAAATATCTTGGCTCAGCAACCTATAAAACATATTTACCTTTAAAACCGGGGTTCAACCTGGGAGTATTACGATATGAATCAACAATTTCTATATGATACCGACATATATTCCTTAATAATGATACCCATTCCCATTAATATATTTCGGGTGTTAAGGCACCTCATTTTTGTTATGATTCTTAGGTAAGATTTTGTAAATAATGGTCATTAGATTAATTTTGACCATATCAAGTTGATTAGTCAACTAAGGAGCACTAATCAAAGTTGGTTGTATCAATTTATTAGGCTATTAAAGATATTGGTTAGGTTAGAGAAAAGGTTACTGAATTATTTTTGTATGATCTTTGATGATTTGAGTTTTTCTCTATCGAAGAATAAGACTAGGTTGCTCTCTTTTCTATCATGGGTTGTCTTCTTGATCTTTGTGTTATTTCCCACATCAATTTGTTTGTTGATGGATGTTCAATGGTGTGATTTGTGTTCATGAGATAAGTTATTAGTTCATTTTAGGGTTAACTATGTTAACTATTTTATCTTTGTTTTTAGCAAAATTAAGGTTATAATCTAAAATAAAAGAAAGTTGTTTATTTCAATATTAATTTAAGTATTTCATTTGTTTGGATTAAGTGTTATGCGAGTTTATAGGAAATGCATTGTTTTCTATTTTTTGTAGGTCGGGTCCATTTTAGGCCTAACATTTAGGGGGCATTCTGAACTTGAATGGATCTTGAAGCATAAGGAATACCAGTAACAAACCATATGTAGGGTTTAGGAGGGAAAACCCATCAGTCGGTCCAAAGACTACTTAATAAGGGATGGCTCACAGGAAAAGGCTGTAGAAGTCGAGGTTACCTAGAAATAGGTGGTTGATCAACAATATCCATTGATGGAGATCGAAGATGAGGAAACTTTAATTTGGATTTTGAAAGGAAGAACATTAAAGATGAACCCAAATCCCAAAGGATTCATAAAAGAAGTCCCAAAAAACCCAAAATATTTTGAAGAAGAAGAGAGCCAAAGTTTATCACAATATGTTCCATGAACTTTATAAAGATATGTACTATGAGGAACAATAATGGTGGATTGTTTTATCAAGATAAGCAACAAACTAATATTTATAAATTGCTAACTTTTTATGGCATGGGGAGTGTGCAAAACCATTTATTCACCTTGAGCACACATTTTCAGGGTGAATGAGAAATGGATAATATAGCCAAGTGGACCTAGTTAGTTCAAAAGAACTTTTCGAAATGCTATAATGTAATGGTACTGAAAAATCGATGAACATGCTTTTGAGGATCAATGTGAAATGATTTAGCAATTCCATGATGAGTATGTATATCCCAAAACCAAAGCATTATCCTTAACAAAGTTTAGAGGAATTCACTCATGAAAAGGAAAACAAGTCCAAGAGTACTATTTGGTTGCAACAACTCTTTGGCCAATTAAAATATACATTCCTAGTGTTATCACTCCAGGAAACTCTCCTAGGCTGTAAGTCAGAGATGCCTGGTAACTCAATCTTTTTAGGAACTATTTTCTCAATAATGGGTTGGGGCTTTGGATCAAGATGAATATCTAAAACTCTGAGTTATATTCTCAAGACAGTCTTAATTGTAATCATGTAACACAAGGCCTTCAAGAGCTATTGTCAGATAGGTTTGAATAACAGGTGGATGAGAAAACTAATCAATCAACCAGAACATATATAAAACCATATATATGATGGGTCAACAAACTAGCCGAGAATGCTTGTGATTCTTGCTTAATAACCAAAAGTAAGATGACAGTTACCAGGGTCATTAAATAGAGACAAAAGAACTAATTCCACTCATAAGCATAGACATAGATAAAAGAAGGTCTGACAGTAACAAAAGAAAGAAGCTTGCTGGCCGATATATTAAAGAAAGTGTCTTGTTACAAAACAGTAGCATGTAGAACTCAAAATCGAACCCCTTAGTTCCTACTCTACCTTCAGCTTTATAGCTTTACAATGCAGTGGATCAAATATGCTAAAGATAGAAAGTCAAAATTCAGTTTGCCAAAGATATGGAATGATCCCCAAAAATGAGGTCAATCCCATATTTCATGGTCTTCATCTCTTGTAAAGTCATGGTGCAGTGCAGAATAGCCTTCCAAGGCTGAGTGATGACTCTTCCAAGAGATACAATTCGAATTTGCTGAGATGTGCAAAATATCCAACTTGTTTCCACCAAAATAGGTGCCAAAACCAACTTGGCCACCTCTTCTAATCCTTATATACCAAAAATGAATCTTGAAACTGAATACATAATTCATCATCTATCCATCATGAGTGTTTTCAAAAGATTTGGATCAGAAAAACCTCGATCTGTGCAAAATTTAGCTTTCTCTGTCTAGTTACAAGTTTCGGTGGTTAACGATATTCGGATTTAAGCACCTTATCTACCAAAAGTGCCCATTTTCAGTGGTTAATGAGCATTCACGGGCTCGCCTAAACCACCGAAAGGTGAAACACTTTCAGAAATCAAAATTTCAAAATTTCAATTAGCTGTATTACTGCAAACGACTTCACAGCTTCTTGGAAGAGTCCCCCTTCTCTTTGACTGGACTTGTAACTTCATCATGATGTGTTTCAACCTGTATTTCTCCCTCCATGGAGCTGAAAATTTTGGCAAGGGTTTCCAACCCTAGTGGCCTGATTGTTGGGACTGTCTGTTCCTTCAGTTGTAGCCTAAGAAGCCTGAGTTTCATGTATAAAGTTGCATTTTCTTTCATTAGCAACTTATTTCTTTCAATTGTTTTGCAGCTTTGTTGATATCTGTACAAGTGCTTCTTGAACTGCCCCCTGTTCACCAGTTACCTGCACAACTTCATCATTTTGGGATGCATATTTTGGCAATTGATCCTTGCCAAAAATCCGAATATTTGATCTAGTTAACTTTCTCATCTCAGCAATAATTATGCCACCCTTTCCAAGCAAACACCCAATCTGGTTTGAGGGGACGAGGAGTCTTGCTGTTGCAATTTTATCTTTCTTAGGTCCAGAAGTGACAACTCGATTGTACACACGAAGAAGGGCATTCTGTGCAGGAGAAAGTCTATCTTCTAGGAGCACAGATGCTGAACTGATAACAACATGTTCATCTTCCTTAGGAACAGAATCAACAATCTTGATATTAACACATGTATCCCTTTGAAGTGCTTGAATTATAGTACCAGCCTTTCCTACAATGCCTCCAACCTTATCATTGGAGCATAATAGCCGAAATGTGATTTCCTCCTGTGGATGCGTTCTTTGTATCAAGTTAGGCCCGGTTTCATGCATCATAGAAACCGAAGAAGGTCCCTTTGAATGACAGTCGAGACTACTACCTGATCCAACACCAAGAAATTTAGCTCCTTGTATTTGTCAAAATTTCTGCATACTTTCTTGGATCGGAATTCAAATGATGTACAACAACAAATCCACTCCAGTTCATACGGTGATTAGCCTTCAAAGTTAACTATCTTGTTTCCACAAATCCTGACAAGTCTCGCATTTGTGCCAATCCCTTAACCATAAAATCGATGAGACATATGGGAAACGGCTCGGTGCTGCGCTTGGCTTGGCTTCTCCATAACAAATGCAATGCACGGCTAAAAATCCTCTTACGCCAGGAATAATATGCAGAAGGGCAGGTTGTGCTCTCTGAAACCAATTCATCACAATGATTGTGACAATCACGCCCACTGAGTAGATAATGAATGCACTCTTAAAGTATCATCGTTCTTAAGAAACTTGGGTTTCTTCTCCAATTCTTTCCCAGAACGCCTGTCGACCTTGGTCATGATCTCAGCAACTGGACAACGATGTGGCAAGTGTGGCAATTGAACACGGGGCATAACCATTTCCAATCTGTCCTGAATGATTCATTATAATAACCTGAGCTGTAAAGTTGGCAACTTCCTTGACTGGATCATTTTTGGAATTGGATGCCACATAACCACGCTTAAGTAACATTCTTAACATTGAATCCCAAATTGTCACCAGTAGAAATGACAAACTCAATATGCAACTGTTGGGCAACCTTTCCCATCTGTGCAGCGACTTCTGTGTATCAGAATATAAGAACACCATTCATTAAAATGCTGCCTGTACCAAAATTTCCTTGACAAGATGCATAGAGCAGAGCAAATGAATGGCAGTGAGGATTTGTGTTTTTCTACTTCTTCTCCATAACAGCTCCAAATGTAACCCGAACTCCACTACACATGGTGCTTGCGAGGCTTGAAACCTTTACATTGTAATCCTTGGGCAACAACTCGACACCTTTATAAAATCTATGGAAACCAAACCACGAAGATAGCTCCAGTACTTCAGAAAAATAACCATTCTACGCAGAGACAGAGTTATGACAAACTTCATATAATTTTTACACATGTAACATCTGTGAAAGTAAGTCTCTTGCAGTTGCTTTAGGCAGAAATCTAGAAACTCAATCAAGGTAATTCGAAGTTTATGTAGCGAACTCTTTCTGGTATACTGAAGACACCTGGGACTTCAATTCTGGGCACTTGGCAGATAACTTTAGAGCTGTATATTATATATATATATGCTTAAGGTTGAATCCGATATAAACTAGGAATTTAAAATATATAGGTTTCATATATATCAAGGCTTAGTGAGGTGGAAAGAATTCGGTGTTAGCGCTTGGCTTTGATCAATTGTGTAGACTAATACTTGACATGTGATGTAAGCTAGGAACTAGGAGTTTTTTTTTTATATGGTTTGGGTTTGAAGTATAGAAAACTTATTATAGCCTTGATTTCTCTTTCCTAGTTCCTAGTTCCAAGAGTACAATACATGGTTGTAACAGCTCTTTAGCCAATTGAAATATACATTCCTAGAACTTATCTATATGGAGTGGTTAATATAATGTCTCGAGTAATTTCCATATATGGAGTAGTTGATATCTAAGCTCTATAAGAATCACCAAAAATAGGTTCAAGGAAGAACCTTGAAGACATATTGGGGAGCAATGAACATAACAAAGTAGATATCAGTGGATAGGATAAGGAACAATGTGAATAAGAATGGATAACAAACAACATAAATAACATTGGAAGCATTAAAATGCCAATGAAGCACAAAGGCTTGAGCCCAAGTCAAGGAGGTATGAAAAGTGGCTTATTAGAAAAATTCCGACAAAAGTAAGATGCATAAGAGAAATCATTACACTTTTTTTTCCAGATGAGAAATTAACTCGCTGGGAATCCACCCCGATACTTCACATCTTGCCAACTGAGCTATCCCTTGGGACTTGTTTTTTTTTCCAATGAAAATTAACCAGCTGGGAACCCACCCCGATACTTCCCCACATAGTGGATGATATGGGAGTGGAAAGCAGCAGCCCGAGGGACTCGTAGCCAGGCTTGAACTCGTGACCTCTCCCCAACCTGAGAAAGTGTGCGCATGTTCTCGCCAATCGAGCTATCCCTCGTGACTATGAAATCATTACACTTGCCGTTGTAAACATGATACATGGGATTATGCTATTATTACTAGAAGAATATATTGAGAAATTAAGGTGAGGCCAACAACTAAGAACGATATCTTAATAATCGTAGTTTTAAGAGACCCCACCATGAGTACGACATGCCCGAATAGCAGTATTATGGTCCGTGGATGCACGAGAATCGAGATTGTTCACGTATAAAAGTTATGTTAACTTTTATAAAGAGAGCAATATCCATCTTGCTATGCAGTAGTGAATGATGCAGTGGGTATAAAAGTTATGTTAACTTTTATAAAGAAAGCAATATCCATTTTGCTATGCAGTAGTAAATGATGCAGTGGGTGATGTATAATTAGATTTATAGACTATATATCATCCATTGTAACATTCAATACTACATATCGAATTGAATATTGGCCAAAAATTATAAATAAATATTTATTATAAAACAATATATGATAAAAAAAAAGAAACAAAAACTATGAGAATATTTTTTTTTTTAAATAATAAATAAAACATAAACTTTGTTAAATGATAAAGGACATTATAAACAACTTTGGAGGACTTAGAAAGAAAACATCAACTTTAAACCAAAAGCCAAACCAATCACTTCCAGAAACAAATGTGTAATTTCCCATCTCCAAGCATAAGCTCAAGATAATAAATGCTTAAGAAAGATCTATCAATTTTTGGCTATCAAATTTTGGGATGTTTGTTGAATGCCAATGAGGAAGACCCCAGCTTCAACTCAATGAAAGTATGGAAGGTAATGTGATACATTTATTATCTTAATTTTATAGAAGGTATGGAAGTTAATATGATACATTTATTACCTTAATTTCATAGGAAATTTATGGGTTTTCAATTTTCTATTAAATTTTGAGTTTTTATATTTGTGTAAGAATTTTGATATGAATTTTTTTACTGAGTTTTTTTTTAAAGAAAGTATGCAGTTAGATTTTTATATTGAAGTTCTTTTTTTAAGAAAGTATGTAGGTTAGTATTTATATCAAAATTTAGATTGGTATTTAAATTGAAATTTAGTTTGATATTTAAGTGAATATAATGACTTAGGTTTACAATTTTGGTCAAATTTTAGATTAATAATTGTGTTTAATTTTTAATATTGATTTTTAAAGGTAAAATTTGATATTTACTTTCATTAACTTGAATTTTTTACATTAAAAATTAAAGTTATGTTTGTGGGTTAGTTGTTAGGGATTAGGAGTTAGTGGGTTAGTTGTTAGAGTTAGGGGTTAGAAACTAGTTGGATATGGTTAGCTGGGTTAGGGATTAGTTGGTTTTTGTTCAAGTCTATAAGAAAAATGAGGCACTCTTACAATTTGGGGTGGAAGAGATGGATCTCTCTCTATATAAATAGTGGGGTAACACTAATAAAAATAAAATGGTAAAAAATTGAAAATTTAAGTAGAATCTTTTAACCCCAAGGGTTAGCTTAATCACTCTCTCAAAGTTGGAGAGGTCACTAGTTCAACTCTCTTGATCCCCTTGAGATTAGGCTCCTAAATAGGGCCAAAGTTTTACCCCATCTACCATCCATAAATAAGGGGAAGTACTCAAAGGGTTTTCCTTGAAAAAACTAAGCTTTATTTCATAATTAACCACCTAACCCACTAATTCCCTAAAACACAAAATGTATAACCCATGATGCACCTATCTCACTTATCCATAACCTCCTAATCGATAAATATCCTAATGCACCTACCCCACTTATCCCTAACCCCCTAACCGATAAATACCCTATCCCATTTCTTGCTTAAAAAATGGTAATTCTACATAAACCAATATCGCAAACACCCTTGTGAGGCTACGTCAAAGGGAAGGTGGGATTCATACTTAGTTTTTTATAGCCTCTTAGGTCCCCTTTTTTCTTCTTTCCAAAAAGTAAAATACTAAATTAGAGTAAGAAGAAAGTTTATCAATTAAATTTAAAGCAATTTTTTCCTTAATATTTTCTATATTTAATTTTTTAGGTTTTCTTATTTATAATTTTTTTAAATGTATTTTTGTCTAAATTTATATATAAAAATAATAAATTGTAGAAATGAATTAATAAATTGAAACTAAAAAAGAAAAAAAAAACACAATAGTTATATTTGATTTTCATATATATATATAATCATCAATGCAATTGGATAGTATGTTTAGAATCTAAAATATAATAAAAAATAATTTATATCAACCATTCATCCAAAAATGATAATTTCCTATGCATAGTCAACTCAATAATACTATATACATTAAATTACATGTCACATGTATGACCTGGATGATGCACGACCACATGGTTAGGGGGCCAAATCAAAGCTATAATCAACTCAATAATACTATATACATTAAAGTACATGTCACATGTAGATGACGCACAACAATAGGGTTAGGGCCAAATCAAGGTTATAGTCAACTCAATAATACTATATACATTAAAGTACATGTCACATGTATGGCATGGATGATGCACGACCACAATGTTAGGGCCAAATCAAGGCTATAATAAGTTTTTTTTTATTATCAAATACATATAGAAAAGCAATGATAAATCATACTTAAATTACATGTCACATGTATGACCTGGATGATGCACGACCACATGGTTAGGGGGCCAAATCCAAGCTATAATCAACTCAATAATACTATATACATTAAAGTACATGTCACATGTAGATGACGCACAACAATAGGGTTAGGGCCAAATCAAGGTTATAGTCAACTCAATAATACTATATACATTAAAGTACATGTCACATGTATGGCATGGATGATGCACGACCACAATGTTAGGGCCAAATCAAGGCTATAATAAGTTTTATTATTATTATCAAATACATATAGAAAAGCAATGATAAATCATACAATTATACAATTGAAGTTGCAATGATAAATCATGAAAAAAATAAAATAAATAATAGCATGAAATAGGTCAAAGGGCCACATTTATTTAATGAAGGTATGAGCTGTATTTTATTTCATTAAGTAGATAATATGACCACAATAACCAATGCCAAAATACTAATCATATATATTGATATGTATTGAGTGTATAACAAACCTATCAATGCAAATCATTTAATCTAAATTCATAATCATGATTGCAATAACAACAATGCCAAAATACTAGTATATATTGAGTATAGAAAAAGTCTATATCATTGCAAAGCATTTAATTTAAATTCACAAAATCATAAATACACCATAACAACCATGCCAAAAAGGTAAGGTAAGTGGAGTTGTGCTATGGAAAATAGAAGGAAATGCAACCATAAAATCATGAGCCATTTTCACATTAAAGCTAGCAACCCCAAGTCCAATTGTGAAAAGTTAACAACCCTAAGTCTAATTGTGAAAAGTTAACAACCTTAAATCTAATTGCAAACCATGATAATGTTGTTTCGAAACTTATTAGATTTTCCAACTTGACAATTATGACTTCAAGTCAATACATAATGCTCAAAAAAAAGTGCACAAGCCCTGAGATGATACATGCAAGGTGGAAGGTTCTAAATCCATTAAATTTAGTCAATATACATATAACCCATACTTCAATATTTATGCTCAAAACAAGTGGATTATACCTAGAATATGATAAAGTATATGGCTGGGTATCTAATGTAAAGTGTACATCACAAGATTTAATGGCGAGTTCCAGTTTGCCACTGTAAACCATTACATAAATATCTACCAGATACAAAAAAAAGAAAAAAAGAAAAAAAGTTAGGTTCAATGCCTTGATTGCAATTCCAATCAAAGACCATAAGAAGAACATTATTTCACATATAACATCAACTAGAGGCTTGTAAAAAATGCACAATGGTTCAAAACATTAACAATGGAGTAAACAATGCACATCAAGAAGGTTGACACAACCAAGACTATGGTTAAATTTCACTTCAAATTGTTGGAAACCTAATCTGCTAAAGTTATGGTATTAATCACTTAAATGAATATGAAACATCAAGTAATAATGTAACAATCATCGAGAATCCAAAAAACCTCTTGAAAGATGAATCCAAAGATCACAACTCATATACTTATACATATATTCAATGTGAAAATGAACTCACACTTATATATATTTGTGTGTTCCATCAATGGTGTCAAAGTAGCCTTAGTTCTTAGGCCTGATTTGGGCTATGGTAGTATTCCAAGTAATCTAGAAACGTTTCTCATTGTTGATGTTTTCATTCCTTCCTGCAGAAACATTCCTCTGTTAACCTGTCAGTTTGCATTACTTTTCCTACTAATGTGTCTACCATATTTACTGTCTGGTCGATTCCTTGTGCGCAACCATAAGGGTTTCTGCACTTGTGTGAAATCATTGGTGTGAAATTATTTGCATGCCCCCCTCTCTCTCCAAGAAACCCCCGCGTGGCTCCTGGATATGCTCAGGCTTTCTCTTGAGGGTAATTTTGCAATGACTGTTTTCAACTATATACACCCACAACCACCACCTTATACACCTCTCTGCTGGAAGTCCCACAGACAATGCCTTTGGATACAACGATCGTTATTGATGACATGGAGGAAGTTTGAAGTATTTTTGTGCGAGAGGATTGTAGACCATATAAATTGAAGCCGAAAGTCGGTCAAGGTTGATTCGATCCTTCCAGTGACTGAAGGGAAATATTAGCCGAGTTATGTCATGTTTCACTAGCTATCGTCCATCGACTTGTTGATTATTAGGGTTCTGGTCTATATCACTATTTGAATATGTGTGCCCTCATTCCATCATTGAATATGTTGCTGTAAGAACCACCTTCGAGTGAATTCATGGGACCAATGGCCTGGCTGAAGCCAGGAGTGTTGTCTACATTTTAAAAGTTATTGCAACCATTCGAAGAGGCGGGAATTTGCATCCTTAACCAAAGACGCATAGAGTTCATGGCTGCTGATTATTGTTGTCTTCCTCCTTGAATCTTCTTAGATTTCTCTATGCATATGCCTAAAAATTTGTATGGTACCAGCTGTAATATAATATGCGGAAACAAGAATATTCAACAAATATCAATGGAGCAACAAAATATTGAGAAGAGCAATGCCAAAAATAATACCTTTATTCAAAGAAAATAATCTTCACTTGCCTCTTCAAGGGTGGCAACTCTATTACAATAATTATCAAGACAATCATTCTCATGCCTCCTGCTCTTATATATACTAATTATATCTTCTAAAGAACATTCTATAGGAAAATCTTTCTAGAAGAAAAAGCTTATTTTAGGTCTTCTTACATTGACTTGTTCACATTCATTAAAATTTCCTTATTAACTAATGTCAACCTTTATTACATGGAAAATATATTTAGGCCTTAATAACTAATTTCAACCTTTATTACATGGAAAATATATTATTCTATATATGTGAGAGGTTAGGTCCCTAACATGCCCTCCCCTTTGAAAAAGAGCCTTGTCCTCAAGGCTTAAGATAAGGAAACTACTATGAAATGGTATCCTAGGTGGCATCTTCTGGTGGAGTATCCTTCCAGTGAACCAACAATTCTTGGATGGTGCGCTAATGGAGACAACGCTCTCGCTGGTCCAATATGACTTGTGGCTACAACCAAATGGAACCTTCTTCATCCAACTCTGGTAGGATGGTTTGGGTGAGAATTTGGTGCCAATCACTTTCTTCAAGCATGAGACATGAAAAACATGATGTAGCTTGGAGTGACTAGGAAAAGCTAAATAATAGGCCACTAGCCCCACACGTTTAAGAATAATATAAGGACCATAAAATTTTGGTACAAGTTTCTGACACTGCTAGGATTTAAGTGAAGTTTGCTTGTACAGTTGGAGATGGAGAAGCACCTGGTCCCCTTCAACAAATTGATTTTCAGAATGACCTTGGTATTCCTATTGCTTCATGTGGTTTGAGCAATTACAAAATTTTATTTGAGAGTATGAAGAATGGTCATGCAGACGATAAGATTTTGGTCAATCTCCTGAACCTTGGAGACACCCGACATGTATGGGAGAACCGATGATGGCTTCTATTCGTAGACTGCTTCAAAAGGATTCATGTGAGTGGCTGTATGGTAAGAGGTGTTGTACCACCATTCAACTAGGGGTAACCATTGAACCCACTGATGTTTTTCGTCGGATGCAAAACACCTCAAATTTATTTCCAAACAGTTGTTGACCACTTTCATTTGGCCATTAGTATGGGGATGATAGGCTGTGTTGAGATGCAATTGAGTTCCCTAGAGCCCGGATAATTCTTGCCAGAAATTGCTAGTAAAAGTGCGATAACGATAAAAAATAATAGAATGAGGCATTCCATGGAGTTTGAAGATATTATCCATAAACATTTGAGCCATTGTGGATGTTGTGAACATGTGTTGAAGAGCACACAAATGAGAATATTTGGAAAGACGATCCACTACCACCATGATGACTTCTTTATTGCATGATTCAGGTAAGTTAAAAATGAAATCCATGTAAATATCCATCCAAATAGTAGGTGGAAGTAGAAGCGATTAGAGTGTACCAGGAGGTTTGACAGTCTCTCCCTTATTGCATTGACATGTATCACATTTGGCCACAAAGGTGCAGTTGTCCTGTTTCTTACCGTCCCAGAAGAAAGATCATTTGACCCGTTCATAAGTTTTGGTAAAACCTGAATGGCCCATTGAAGGTGAAGCATGAAACTTAGAGAGAACCTTGTATTTAAGGGCCGACAATTTTCTTAAATACAAGTGACCTTTATAGCGAAGCTCTTCATTGTGCTAAGAGTACTCTAGAGCAACTTGGGGATCTTATTGAAATTTTTGGATTAGGCTAGAAATTTTGGGGTCTTGCAACCATTCCTATCGAATATCCTTAAGCCAGTCAGGGAAAATGAATGAGAGGGAAAAGAGGGACCCTTCTTCTTCATATTTCCTGGAAAGAGCATCAACCACCACATTTTATTTTCCCTTCTTGTAAACAATCTCATAATCATATCCATACAACTTGGTCACCCATTTTTGTCGCTCTGGGGATTAAATTCATTGTTCCAGGAAGTACTTGAGGCTTTGATGATATATTTTTTTTAATTTGGAAGCATTGTTCCAATAGATAAGGGTGCCAGAGATCCATTGCATGCAAAATAGATGACATTTCATTTTCATAAATCGATTGGCCCAAATGTCGGTCGATCAACTGTTTGCCGGTGAAAGCCAAAGGTTTCCCATATTGCATGAGGATTGCCCCAATTCCTCTCCATGATGGATCACATTCCAAAACAAAGGTGTTGGTGAAGTCAGGTAGGGCCAATACAAGAGTAGTGGACATAGATTCTTTCAAGGCTTGGAAGGATTGGTTAGTTGCTAGAGTCCTATTGGAAGCATTCTTTTTAAGGAGAGATATGAGAGGAACCACAATTTTTCCATAATTCTGAACAAACTTGCGCTAATAGCCCGCTAGACCCAGGAAACCGCAAATACTTTTAAGAGTTGTAGGGAAAGACTAATTCTGCATAACTTCAATTTTCTTAGGATCCACTCTTACACCATCCTTGCCAACAATATGACACAGGTACTCAACTTCATAGACACCAAAAACAAATTTAGACTGTTTGAGTAAAAGTTGGTGCTTGGAGAGGATATGGAAAACTTGATCTACATGGATGAGATGGGATGACCATGTTTTACTATAGATGAGAATATCATCAAAGAAAACTAACACAAAGTGGTGGAGGAAAGGACAAAATACATGATTCTTGAGACTCTGAAAAGTGGAGGGGGAATTACAAAGACTAAAGGGCATGACCAAGAACTCATAGTGGTCCTCATGAGTGCGAAATGCAGTCTTGGGGATGTCTTTCTCTTTCATACATATCTTGTGGTAGCTAGAATGAAGGTTAAGTTTGGTAAAGTATTGAGCCCCACTAAGTTCATCCAGAAGGTCATCTATGACGAGAATGGGGAATTTGTTCTTGATGGTAAGTTTTTTAAGGGAAAAAAATCAGGACACATGCGCCAAGCACCTTCCTTCTTGAGGACCATGACAATAAGGAAAGAATAGGGGCTGGTACTGGGACATATAACACCTGCTTCTAACAATTCTTAGACAATTTTCTCAATTTCATTTTTATGAGAAAAGGGATGTTGACAAGGGTGAACATTGGGAAGAAGGTTTCCTAGGATTAAAGTAATGGAATGGTCATGGTCTACACGAGAGGGGGAAAGGCCCTGGGGAGTTTGGAAAACTGTGGGATGGCGAGAAAGGATAGCTTGAAGGTTGGGGTGTACCGGGGGTGTCTCAACTACTTGAATGGAATGGAGTTGGGAAATGATTCCAAAATTACCTTTCTTAAGTAACTTTTCCATGCGGTGGGAACTTGAGATCTCTGGAGAACCTACTATAATGCCTTGGAATTTATACTATTGTCCTTCCTGTTGGAATTTCATGGTTAAATCCTTAAAATCCATGGTTATGGGGCCAAGAGTGCGTAACCATTCAACACCAAGAACAATTTCACAACCACTGATGTCAATAGAAAACATGTGAAATTTTAGGTTATATTGACCAATTTGTAGGTGCACATTTTCAAAATGCCCCCCACATTTCATTGAACCACCATTGGAAATCATGATTTGAAAATTGTTGAAAACATGGATATTGCAATTGATTTATTGAGAAAGGTGGTGATGAATGAAATTATGAGAGTTGCCACTGTCAACTAGGATGATGAATTTTTTGTTCTTAATGTAACCTATCAATTTGAAGGTTTGGGGAGTAGAAAAACTAGTGAGAGAATTTAGTGAAATCAGTGGTTTCATCTTCAGGAGGAATAGAGGGAGGTGCAAGATTATTTGTTTGGGGTAGCTCTACTTCAAGAGAAACCTCAACATATTCATCAGAAACATCCACTAAAATGGACATAAGAAGTTTATGTTCTTTACACTTGTGCCATGGAAAGTATTTATCATCATAATTATAAAAAACAACCCTTGACTTGGCGTTTAGCCATTTCCACCCATGTTAATTTTTGGACCTTGAGAGGAGTGGAATGAAGGGTAGGGGTGGTGGGTTTAGGGTGGGGAACCAAAGAGGGTTTTTTTCTCTGGGCCACGATGACATGTTGTGCCTCCTTGGCACGATTAGTTGCTTTCAACCAAGTCTGGGGGCGACCATTAGGACCTAGGATCGAATTTCATCCTTAAGGCCACTGATAAAGCATTCCTAGGAAAAAACATTTGTCATGAACTCCATTTGGAAAGCCAAGCACTCAAAGGAAACAATAAAATCTTCCATCCAGACTATTTCAACTTGGTCAGATGTCCTAAATGGTGGGTATCCATGTCAAAGCATTCATATAGCTCGGTAACAAACTATGACCAAGCAACATACCCTTGATGTGAATTTCTACACTATTTCCATTGCCACCATTTCCATCGTTTCGAATCCAAATAGATAATTCTGTAATGAATCTTGGTCAACTCATCAGTAATTCCATGTAGGGAGTAATAGCGTTCCATTTGAGTGACCAAGGATGTTGGATCCAAGCCATGAAATTTGTTCACCTCAACTTTGGGAAGACAGGGATCATGAGGTAGGGAGTCAGAATGAGAGTGCAGAGTATAGTTGGAGTCAACATATTCAATATAGATAGGTGGTTCGAAGGAGGAAGGACCCTAAAATTTGTTCATGAATTGTTTGATAGTGGAATTGACTTCATCAATTCAGCTACCTAGATGTTCCTGGATGTAGTCCATTTTGGCATGAATGATAGGAATGTCAGTATTCACTTGGGGCTAGAGGGAAGTAAGGTCATTATTTAGTTTCTGATTGGTTTCTTCTTGGCGGGTGGTAGCCATGAGGGGAAGAGGGGTGGGTCCAGGGAAAAAAGCGTAGATATGTGATATATACCACTACAATCAGGGAAACAAGAGGAAAACAATGGGATAAGTGGGAAATAAGGGTTTCAAGAGGGGTATGGGTCCACAGGGTAAAAAAAAAGGGTTAAAAATGATAGGTATCACAACTATTAGGGAGAAAAGAGGAATCCAATGAGATAAGTCTCAAATAAGGGTGCGGGTAGGATCCAAACTTTATTTATTTATTTCTTTTATTCCTGAGGAGTTATACTCTGACCTGAAAAATACTGCAGTGTCGAAATGCCCAAATTGTTAACATAAAAAATGTGTAGTAATTTCCCAACCAGGATGCAGGAGGCAAGGTTGCACGACCAAACTATCTTTTATGTTCCTTTTCTGGTATGTTCCCTCTCGATTAGGGTTGGCAAGGTGCCTATGGATAAGGTTTTTCCCTGTGCTATAACTCTATGATATACATGCAGGTTCAAACAATAGTGCTCGACCCAATATCTCAAGGCAACAACTAAGGAGGCTCAACTGTACCCTTACCCATACTACCCAATTACCTAAGTACTAGAGAGTATCTTCCCAAGTGTTTTTCTCGGTGGCACTATAGCAGTCAGGTGACGAATCAGTTGATCTAGGGATGGTTTTAGGAGACCTAGGGGACTCCTGACATACCTTTCGGTACACGGGAGTGATGGTCATGTACAGATTTTGTCTGATGCAGTACTACTCGAGGGGTACCGATAGGGGCTACATAGGTTTCCAACAAGGGTGAAACTTTGGTTTATAGGAAACCCCGTGAAACCATATGTATCACCTGCGTGTAGTCTTCCCCACTGCAGTTTTAACCGCTAAAAAAAAGATCTTTGTTCTTTGAAGATGCCAACAATGCACGTCTCTACCTTGAAAAAGTTCTTAACCCACAATTCCTGCCAAGGAAAGTGCTCTGATACCACTTGTAAGGTACTAGATGTAATATAATATGTGGAAATAGGAATATTCGACATATATCAATGGAACAACAAATATTGAGAAGAGCAATACTAGAAATAATTCCTTTATTCAAAGAAATCAATGTTCACTTTCCTCTTCAAGGGGGAAACCTCTAGCAGAGCATATCTCTATTACAATAATTCTCAAGAAAAGATTTCTCAGGCCTCCTACTCTTATTTATACTAATTCTATCTTCTAAAGAACATTCTAGAGGAAGATATTTCTAGAAGTGGGAGCTTCTATTAGGTATTCTTACATTGACTTGTTCAAATTTACTAAATATGCCTTATTAACTAATGTGAGCCTTTATTACATGGAAAATATACATAAGACTTATTAACTAATGATGACCTTTATTGCATTATTCTATCTACATGGAAACTATATTATTCTATCTACATGAGGGGTTATATCCCTAACAAAATAAATTGTTTTCTTGGAAAGAGATATACAAACATTGGCTAAAAGGATTAGAGTCCACACATTTTCTAGGGTTTTTGTGAACTCCTACGATGAATTCACGAATTCCCTCGGGAGAAAATCTCATGGTACATCCTTTGATGATATATTCGTTGTGGGAAATCTAACCAACTCTGAAAGACAACAATAAACATTGGCTAAAAATATTAGAGTCAACTCTCCAATTCTAACATGTTTTAAAACCCCACAGGATTTTGACTGTGTTGTGAGAGTGATCGCCTCATCTTCTAGTGACATGGTTCATGTGATTATGGTGTCCAATAACTGTACTTGTAGTATATACATCAGTGTAGATACTTCTATATCACAATACATATTTTTCTTGATGGGAGGTATGAGAGGAGATTAAAACGCATGGCCATGGCTTTCCATCTCTGACAACAAAATACCATTTTTTTGGATACTGAATATGATGAATGTATAACAACGAATTCAAGTGGTGCTATATGTTGTGGGTCTCAAGATTTGATTTTCATAGTTCTTTTACTTCTACTCCAACATTAGTAACCACAATAGGCATATATGATTTTAGGGGATAAATTTTGCCAATGGGACAATTTTCCATGGTTTTTCCCAAACACAATTCGCCAATTTTCATTTTTTATAAAAATGATTCACCCAAATTCCATAGAATAAAATTATTTTACCTTAAAAATTGCCAAAAATTTATAGAAACTATATAAAATCCTTAGAAATTTCAATAACTATACAAAACTATTGCGAAACATTTTGCATTTTTCATATTAATGACTAGTAAGAATATTCCATGTTTCTACATTTTAATATAAATTACCATCCTTAAAATTATCCTTGACAACAAGTTGTGACCCTTCAGCTCTACCATTGAAAGGAAACTTAATATTTCTGGTGATCTAGTATGCTTATCAAGTGTCTTGCAACAGGTATTGGCATGCTATTGGTCCTTGTTCATTGGTCTTGGTATTTTTTTTTATAGTGGTCTATTTATTTTTGCACAATGGTTTGAAGACAACAACATTATCATTTTTTAGTCTAGTGACTTGGAGACTACACTAGTGTTTTTTTTTTGTTCAGTATCGATGATACATTCAACTCTAGAATCAAGGTATGCTTGTAAATAGTATTCTTTTAATTTACTTGTGCTTTTTAAAATTGATTTACATTGTAAACATGTGCATTTTCGGTGGAAGTCGATACCCTCCATTTGTTGAGTTTGAATCTGATTGTTAAAGGGTGGAGTTATAAGAAACCTTATGAGGTGTGAGCTATGGCTCGAATTGATGAACTATTAGAGTTACTAAACACTCTAATGATCTCTTCTATGGACAATATAGTCACAACTGACATAGAAATTCTCACTGATGTTCTAACCCATTTACAAGATTCGTAGGAAAAAATGATTTTCTCCATCTTGAATCACAACTCTAACAAGAAGAAACGCAACAAAAGAATCATCATTCTGAACTAGTACTTGTTCAAAACAATTCTCTTTTTGAATTTGATGATAATGATCTAGATCAACAACTAGCACATGAGCAACTTAGTCATCCAACTTCAAATTCAAGTATAGATGAAGTTCAACTTCCTCTTTCCAAGTTAATCAATAGACCTTGGGAAGAAATCAAGAATAATAAGCATAGAACTGGTATTGGATATGAAAATAAAGTCACCTTTCATATTTTAGATTATACCAAACTGACCTAGTTCTAAAGTGAAGTGTTGGATTTCTTCGAGAGAATTCATATTCACCTACTCCAGTTCAAGATCTTATTCTAAATTGCCAACATATCCATCGAGTTGGTCAAGTGGAAGATAAATGTTTTGATCTTCATTCTTGTGAGAATTGTGGAAATCACAATCATCTTTGGGATAGATGTTCCATTCACAAGAAATATGCAAGAGTAAAAAACCACTATGGGTGGATCACTTCTTGGAAATGGTCATCAATAGCCAATAAAATATATTAGTCATACTGAAGAATTCATTCTTGAGTATTGACACATCTTGTAGTGGAGAGATTTGTATCTTCTTACCTTGTACTTGACAGGGGGGAATAACATTGGTGATTGACAGTCAAGCTTCAAGTTTCAAAGTCTTATCAATCGAGCAGTAACATGTCAGAGTGATTTGGTTTGTGGTCATCCAAAACCAAAATATTTGTTTGTGATTTTTGTTAAACCACCACTTAGTATAAGAGTTTCAGCTTCTGCTAGAAAATGGTTTGTGGTTTCCCTTAAACCTACACTTAGTAGAAGACTTTGAACTTCTACTACATAACAATTTATGGTCATATTTAAACGAACATTCGAGAGAACTTCCAATTATCAAAATACATCAGTGTCCAACTTCTAGCTAACTTAGGAAATGTTCCAGGAACCATTGAGTCTTAGAGCCAAGTTCTAAAGTTTGTGGTCATCCAAAAAACCACCAAATTTGTTTATGGTCTTCCTTAAACCACCACCATCATTTAGTAAAAGACATCAACTTGTACTAGCCATTTGGTTTGTGGTCATCCCAAAACCACCAAATTCACTAGATTTAGAGGGCACATTCATCCATTGGCAGTTGTCCACTTCCATATTTTATCTCTCTTCTTGGACTCATATACACCTATTCGGATTAAGGGGAGGAATGTTGGAAACCTAATCCACTATGGTTATGGTATTAGTCACTTGAGAAAATGTGAAACGTCGAGTGATAGTGTTACATTCATTGGAAATCAAAGAGACCTCTTGGAAGATGAATCAAAGGGTCACAACTCACGTACTTATACATGTATGATTTCAATGAAAAAATGAACTCACACTTATCTATATTTCCGTGTTCCAACATAAACAATGAATGAAAACAATGTATATAAATGTAGTGAGGTATACCCAATGAACACAAGTAAGGAGAACCATGGAAGAATGAAAATTATGCTGAAAGGGGTCTTTGTAATAAAAATATGCTAGATTAAGACCTCTTTTGATGAAGAATTCAAAATGGATTGATGGGATGCATTAAATGAGGAATATTTTTCGTCGTCTACATCACAACCATGGGTGATATTTCACTCGTTAAACCCCATGTGTTTACTATCTATTTTTTAGTAATTCCTAAAGGTGATTTAATTAGGTTATGGATAAAAAGTTGAATTGACGATCGATTTTCACATATTACTCCTACCATATATGTGTGTTTTCTTTTCCACTCCTCCAACAACTTCACTTCGATGTTTTTGTTACCACTATCGATTTCAACTTTTGTTATTTTTGGAGTGGGAAATGGAATTAAATCCCACACTAATGGGTAATATGTCATTAAGTTTCTCAACACTTTTTTCATGAATTCATACTACATATGCAGAGACCAATCTTCATTTGCAATAAGTGAAGAGAACGAGTTTTTTACTCCTTCTCCAAGCCTAGATAATTAACCCCCTTGAATAACAATGGTTGGTGATGTGGGTCTCAATTGAATTGAAGATATATTGATATTACCATTTCATGATTCTAAATCAAAACCTCATCCAAGTGATTTGAATTTATCTTGAATACAAATTTGTTATATTATTGATTAAATAGTGTATATATTTAGTGTTTTTATATTGATTGTTTGGGAATGCAGATGAGGCCATTTGAGAAATATAGGACACAAAGAAGTTGTGTCACATGACGAGGACATCCATGAACAACCAAGTGAGTAGTGTTAGTGAGCACATAGAATATTGACATTTGATCTAAGAGGAAAAATCCCCCTTTCATGATCTCAAAAGGCCATCCTAGATGCTCTCAATATCGAGGCTCTTTGTGCAATCAAAGGTCAAGAATCATTATTTGGACAATTAAGAGATCAGAGGTAACTTATTTGGGACATGCAAACAACATTGTGACATTTGAGATAATTTACTATCAGCCTTGATAGGCCTACGTTCTAACATGGGACGTGGAAATTTACCAAGATAATAAGCAGATGCTGATAGAAAAACATGGGGGACTCTGCATTGCAGTAATTTGGTTTGAATATGTTACCCATGAAATTTTCCATTGGGTTGATCCATTTTCTTTGCATAGTTGTCCTAGCATTAGATTTGATCCTAATACACATTTTTGAGGAGATGTATGGGCCCAATTTTCCATGATTAGCTATTCCTTCATTATTTTGTGAGGATTTTGTGGTGTATTATGATGAGACAAAAATTGTGATGATGTATCCGTTTTATTTTTACTAGACCATGCTTATTGATCTATGTAAAGTGTATTTTTATTTAGGTGGTTCTTTAGAACCTTGTGGTTGGTCATGTGGCAATTCCTATTAGATTCTGTTTCAAAGCTAGTCATACTCTTATGGCTTATTCTAAACCATCTTATTGAGATCATTTAATATCGAGGTGGGTGTGTAGGGGTATTGGGATGGATTTATTGGGACACATGACTTAGAGTTCCTGAGGTTTTTTCACTTTACCCTTTTATAAAATTTGTGCTATATTTTTGCAAAGGTTCTATGTTAGGGTCCTAACCCACACATAGGTAGAACAATATATTCGGATGTAATAAAGGTCAATATTAATAAGGCCTTTCAATAAAATAGAATAAGGCGGATGTAAGAAGAACTAATAGAAGCTTCCGCTTCTAGAAGGATCTTCCTCTATATGCTTCTTTTTAGTATAAACAGGAGTCGAGGGTATGAGAACCCTAGCTTGGATATTATTGTAATAGAGCTCTTCTCAACTGGAGGTTTCCCCCTCGAAGAGGCTCGTGAACATTGCTTTCAGATTCAAAGTGCTATTTTTGTTGTTATTCTTATATCATTTCAGTGTTATTGTGGTGAATGTTATGGTTATATTGTTGTTATTCTGCCATTACTAGCATTTTATTTATGTTCTGCATACATTTTATATCTGGTATATTACAAGTGGTATCAGAGCACTTTCCTCGGCAGAAAGTGTGGGTTAATTTTTTTTCAGGGTAGAGACGTATTCCAACATCTTTAAGCCATAGAGATCTGTCGTTACACACATAAACCCACAGTTGAGGGATTCATACATGCAGGAAATACAAGTGGTACTTAAGCACACATCTGTTGGCCACCCTTGTAACCCCTATTGGTACCCCTTTGAGTGGTAGCGCATCAGACAACACCTGTGTACGGATCGACCTAGATTACCTGAAGCCTCTTTAGATAAACTGATCGGTCGCCTGACTACTATAGTGTCACCGAGAACAACACTCGGGAAGATACTCTTTAGTACCTGGGTAGTCAGGTAGTACGGCTAAGGGTATGGTCTATCCTCCTTAGTTAGTGCCCTAAGATATTGGGCCGATTAATACTGTTGGACCCCGCACGTATATTAGAGAGCTATAGCACAGGGCAAACCCTTGTCTGTAGAACCCTTGAATACCTAACCCTTGGGGACAGAAACATAAACAAATTAAAATAGACAAGATCTATTTCCGCACAACTATGTTCGGGTTGCCAAGTAAATACACATTTCTTTCTGGTTAAGCATTTGGGAATTTCCTCTCTGCAGTATTCTTCAGACCGGAGTATAACTCTAGAAAAATTTTCACCATTATTTGAGACCTATTCCATTGGATTCATCTCTTCTCCCTTATCACATTCATTCATATCATTTTTCGGAAATTTTTTTTACCCCGCCCGCCCCTTTTCAGTTTTCCCATCCTCATGGCCCATACTCGTAGCCAAGACTTGGAAGCTCGCTTCAATACCTTGCAATATGGTCTCATTGAGACCCAACAAGAAGTGAAACAACTCAGTGCCAATGTTTCCACTATCAATACAACCATGCAGTCCTCAATGGTGGAAATCAAACAAGACCTCACGACCCAACTTGAATTGGTCTTTTCGACACTGTGCACCAAACTACATATCCCTACAGATAACCATTCCTCTTCCTCACCTCCACATAATGAAGGTGACCATTCCTCTCATTCCAATACCTTGCAAAACCATCACTTTCAACATGACCTACGCCTTCTGTGGGTGGATGTGACCAAATTTGATGGCTCGGACCCCACTGGTTGGGTAATCCAAATGGAACGTTACTTCTCTTTATACGACATTATAGATGACTTGGCCAAACTCCGGTATGGTGTTCTCCATCTAGATCAAGAACGTTGGCAATGGTGGCAATGGAGAAAAACTTCTCGTCAAGGGTATATTGCTTGGACACACTTTGTGGCAGAGCTTTATGAACGCTTTGACACTAACACCAACCATTTGGGCCATTTGACAAAGCTGAAACAATTAGGAACAATGGAAGACTTTATAGCTGCCTTTGAGCACCTGTATTTTAGAATAGAGGGCATGTCTGATGCCTTTTTCCAAGAGTGTTTTATCAACGACCTCAAGGATGAAATTCAGGCCCATGTCCTCATGGCTCGGCTTGAGAGTTGGGTGGAGGCTACCAAAAGAGCTAAAGAAGTACAACATGTTGTATCTTCTCAAAACTGCAAACCCTCCTTTATACCTCACCCTAAACCAGTAAATCCCACTACCCCCTTAATCCAGGTGGATATCGGTGGCCACCCACCTTTTCCAAATGGCTCAAAACGACTTTCTGGCAATTTTGGCAATTTACTATTTTTAGCAGGTTTTAACTTCCGGGTCCATTTTGAGGGTCCAAATGAAGGTTTTTATAGATAGAGGTTCTCAATGATAACCAAAGGCATTATTGAGCCCCCAAAATTAATCTCCTCGACGATACCTTTCCAACGAGCTATCACACGCCTAAAACGAAGATCGTATGCAAAAGTTACGACCCTGGAAAGTTGATGTACTCACTTACCCAAACGGGGCCCACATGAATTTTGGTGCTTCATCTCCTAGGGTTAGGTTTTTGGATGTCTAGGAATTTTGGCATTCCCATTTATTGTAAATATGCCTTCAGAGCCTCATTGTAATCATCTTCTTCTGAATGCAAGTAGCTGTCACATCTCTTCTTAGAGATAAGCTGCCACCATTCTAGCGAGTCTTTCACTCTGTATTTTTACAGTCTCTATACATTTATTTCATTAATAGAAATCGTGTATTACTGTATATCTGTGTTTATGGTTGCATATTCGATACATTTCTGTTATATTATTGAATATCTTCGATATCTATGTGCATTTATTTATTATATCTCCGATCTCATTTCGTGCCGAAAATAATCCGGATCAGTGGTATCAGAGTGGGCTTCTCTTGATCGTTTTTCAGTGCATGTCCTTGATGAGGTCCGAGTATAGCAAGTTGGGTCTCGAGCTTGTCTCTCTTGAGGACAATCTCTCTCGCACACCCAAGAAACCCTCAATGGCAGAAGAAAAAAAACAATGGAGCAGACGATCCTATCAGTCTGTTGCTTGAGCAAGCTCTCACGCGACAGAGGGACGAAATGATGGAGAATTTTTCCCACATCCTTCAACGCCTGTCGATAGAATCAGGCGCATCTTCATCAAGTGACCAATTTGGAGTCACCTCGCCTTTCAAGGTACAGGTTAATTTTGATATTCCCATATTTGAAGGTCAAGTAGATGCAAATGCCCTAGATAA
The DNA here is from genome assembly GCA_009831015.1 of Picea engelmannii. Classification (NCBI taxonomy): domain Eukaryota; kingdom Viridiplantae; phylum Streptophyta; class Pinopsida; order Pinales; family Pinaceae; genus Picea; species Picea engelmannii. The sequence continues at coordinate 880,947 of ML784765.1, read as the reverse complement.
ATGGTTAAATCTGCTAGAAGGTTATTTCTCTGTTCATAATTTTTCAGACAAGGAAAAGATTACCTTCGCACTCTTTAAGGCTCTCCCCCATGTCAAACATTGGTGGGAAACTTACTGGGAGAAAAGTTCCATAGAGGAGTCTGGAATATATGGGGCCGATCCCACTTGGGATTTTTTTGTGGATGCGGTAAAAGAACAGTATTACCCTGTTGGCAACTATGAGGACCAGTACATGAGATGGACCACACTGCGGAAAGAGAGGGGCCAAGTAGTTTCAGAGTTCACCAATACCTTCCATACCTTGCACACCAAGCTGGGTATCAAAGACTCCGAGTGACATTTGGTTCTGAAATACCATGGGGCTCTACACAGATACATCCAAACTGAAATGGATTTTCTGGACATCTCATCACTCGGTGCTGCTTATCTATATGCTGTTAAAATTGAGCATAAATCTAAGCACCAGAACAAACGGGAATTTGGGTCTACAAATCTGCAACAACCAAAGTATGACAAAGACGGCTCGAACAAACAATCTCCCGAAAACCATTCCAAGACACAGGAAAAGAAGGGTCACGGGAAGACAAAGAAGGACACCGAAAAATGGTGCAAGTTCCACAAAATCCCTTGGCAAAACACCAATGAATGTCGCTCAAAACATTCATTGGTGGCCGAGATCAAATACAAAGAGCCGAACCCTGATTCAGAATCTTATTCTGAAAACAATGGTAAAGGACAGATCATTGACATAGACCCCACTGCTATTGTCGCGACTGTGGCAATTCAACCAGAAGAACCAAAAGATCCTGAAGAGGGAGATCACTTTTTTCATTCACAGATGTGGGTGAAGGGGACCCCGCTGCATTTTATTGTTGATAGTGGAAGCCAGAAGAACCTCATCTCAGCAGAGGTCTTCAAATAGTTGGAATTGTCGACAACACCACACCCGTAGCCATACAACATCGGGTGGCTTCGACAAGGAAGAGATCTCCGTGTCAACCAACAGTTACGATTGTCATATGGCATCCAACCCTTCAAGGATGAGGTATTATGTGATGTTGCCCCACTGGATGTCTATGATGTTCTCTTGGGCCAACCATATATGTGGAGATGCCATGCTATTTATGAGTCTCGACCCTGTAGTGTCATTGTTACTTTGGGGGGTCATCTCTACAGAATACCAGAGGTAGTTCCGACTACTGTTCCATCTAAAAAGTGTTGCAAGGTAGTATCTCATACTATAAAATTCATCTTTTCCACAATCTGTTCAAAGGGTGAACATAAGGATACCGCAACCACCATAGCTTCGGCCCAAGCACCTTCTATCCAACAGAAGCAGGTCGACAAGGTTGCAACAAAGAACAAAGATTCCTTCTGCACACAGTCATCTAAAATAGCCAGACTGGGTAAAAAGGTCCAAACCTTCCAACCAAAGGTTCGTGATAGCCTTCAACAAGCTAAGCAACACCACTTCTCCAGCAAGGCAAGCAAATCACCAAGATTCAGATTCAGCAATCGCTTTCCCCTCTCCCCCGAGAACTCAACACAATGGAGACCATTGCTTCCTAAGGAGGGAGGACTGATCCAGGTGGATATCAATGGCCACCCACCTTTTCCAAATGGCTCAAAATGACTTTCTGGCAATTTTGGCAATTTACTATTTTTAGCAGGTTTTAACTTCCGGGGCCATTTTGAGGGTCCAAATGAAGGTTTTTCGAGATCAAGGTTCTTAATGATAGCCA
>ML784765.1:842390-869715 GCA_009831015.1 Picea engelmannii | reverse complement strand
TCTTAATGTCTTGATCTTCTTGTTTGTAAGGTTTTCTATTTCTGCCTTGAATTCTTGGAACTTGCTGAATACTTCATCTTTTGACTTCAATAGGTATAGCCACGTCTTCCTTGAATAGTCATCTATGAAAGTTAAGTAGTAGAAAGCTCCTGCTAAAGATTCGACTGGCATTGTACCGCAAACATCTGAGTGTATTAGATCTAGGGTTTCCTTAGATCTATTGTTGCTTCTTGGGAATGGTTTCTTAATGTTCTTCCCAAGGGCACATCCCTTGCAAACTCCTTCGTGTGTAGACTTCAATTCTGGTATCCCTTCAACCATCTTTCTGAGGAAAGGTAATGCTTGATAATTGATATGAGCGTACCTTCTATGCTAAAGCTCATTAGGGTTGACTTCATCATGTACTAGGGCTTCTTCATTTCGTTCTAGTAGTCTATATATATTCCCTTCACATCTTCCAATAACCCTAGCATCTTCTATGCTAGAATCTTTATGCCATGATAACACCTTTTCATATATGAAGGCTATTCTATTTCCTTTGTCTTCTAAACATGATATTGATACAAGATTCTTTTCTAAACCAGGTACATATAGAACATTTCTTAAGTGAACATGATTACTTGATTCCAGATTGATGGAGGCTTGTCCAAATCCTTCGACGGGGTAGGTGCTTTTGTCTCCAAGCTCCACTTTGTACGATGTCTTTCTCTCATTTAGATATGAGAGTCTTGCTTGATCTCTCGTCATGTGCCTGGAATCTCCACTATCGATTATCCACATATAGTCTTCAATTGTCCCGGTAAGTGCTGAGTAATGTAAGAGACTGATTGTTTCGTACATGTTTTCGGTTGACTGATAACTGGTCATGCCTTGATCCAAAACTTCAACTGCGTCTTTTCTCTCTTTTGAGAAAGTCAATAGGTGCGCTGAGTTAGGGCGCATCTGGATATCTTCTCCTTGAGCAAGATGCTCCATCACAAGGTGTCGGATATGAGAATTAGGGTTTCTGCAACTGCTACTACTAGTAACCCTAGTTGCAATTCTTTGGAAGCTGCTCCTGCTAGTAACCCTAGCAGCAGTTCCTCAATGAGCTCAATACCTAGTGGTTATGTTTCCTTCCAGCATTTTAGGGTGACTGAAGGGGGTGTGGGCCCATAACCTGTTAGAATATAAAGGATTGTGCTCGTTTAACCGTTGACGATACCCTCGTCACCCAACCACAGGCCTTAAGCCACCCTCCGAGCACCTTGACCTTGACCGAGAAGAGAATTCTGGCTACAATCAATAGCCAAGAGAGGCTAAATGCACCAAGCAAAAGAATAGAAACTAAACTGAACAGATGATCCCACCCAGAAGCTAGCGCACCACTTTCCCAGCTCTCCCATAAAACCTGCACACCAAACTGCTGCTATCTGCAACTGCCTGCGCAGATATTGCTCTCACTGCAACTGCTGAGATGAAAAATAATGAAACTGGCGCGTATAGTGGACTGGCTAGTTTAACTGGGGCTGACCTAGCCAGTCTAACTGGACCGACTTCTTCTTCTGGGCATCAATAAATTCAATATAAATATATTTGTTCAACCGAAAACTTGTCTAGGGTTTCCTTCAATTCTTTGCTTCCTTTTGGAGGATTCTAGTCCCATCATAGGTCATGATAGAGGTTCATACCTCCCGAAGCTACCATAATATTAACAGGGGCATCCTTGTGAGCCCTTCCTTGTGAATTTCTACATTATTTTCTAGCATATTAGGGTGGATATAGTATGCTCCTGCCTCTTTTCTAACCCCAATTACATATTAAAATATCTCTCTTAAATAGAATCCATGATCTAGGTGGATATCAATGGCCATCCACCTATTCCATTGAATCAACATTTTTGAGCCTATGGTTTTGATAAACCATGGTTTACACTTATGGTATTTGAAAGATGGAGAGAAATAAAATAAATAATAATAATTAAATGGTAAAAATATGTTTGCATGGATATTGATCAATTTTTACCAGTGGTGGTTTATGAGCCCGTGGTTTTATAACCCATGTTATTCACCCATGGTATTTTCAAAATGGGATAACAAAAATAAAACATATAATAATATTAAAATAAGTGAAATGATATGGCTCTTGAGGGAAAAGGACTCTGTAAGTACTATATATACATGCTCTCCCATTTGTAAAATGATATATTATTATTCCTTCATGATGTAGACAACAAGGTTACTCTTTCTTCCTCTTGTAATATATTTTTGAAAATGAGTGTAACTAACATCTCTTTCTCTTCAGATATAAGCTATCACTATTCTAGCCAATTTGTATTCTATAGCATTCTGCTATTTTATTCATTAATAAAAGTTTGGTTTCACTATACTTATGTGTTCTTTTCTATATTTTTGTTTGTACCTCATTTTGTTCTCAATATAATTTAGATCAATGGTATCATAGAAATATTCTCGCTATTTCCTGGTGCATGTCCCTAACAAGGCCATGGTATAGAGAGTTGGGTCTCAAGCTAGTTTTGCTTGGGGACTGTTGAACATAATTTGGTCATCTATATTTTCCTACTTTTGGATTCATAAAATCCTTGATGTCAAAAGAAGAAATTTTTGAACTTTTATAAGTTCATTCTACAACCCTCAGTCTCATCTTCGCCACACATTTTTTGGATCAGAAATCTATTTCCATATGCCTAAAACATTCAAGATCTGGTCCAGAGATTCAATTTTGAAGAATCTTTCTAAGCATCATGTTATTCTATCCTTTTTCGAATTTTGGCTAAGTATTATCATCACTTATTTCTCTCACCTTTCACCTCTATCCATCTCAACACTTAACCATTTTTCTCCTTATCTCTCCACCCTCTCCACTTCCTTATCCCTTATCCTCCCATACTTAGCCATATTTCAATCCATATTTCAACCTAGGGAGGCAGGCAGACACCATTCATCCCTCACTTCCTTACTCACCTCACTCCCTAACCTGCCAACCTGTCTACATAGCCTACAAACTACCCCCTTGACTTCCACTACCCACAATTTTCCCTCCTCCCATCTCGTCCCATCTCCCATACTTAGACAAATTCTCAAAGCTGTTCCAAGGCATGTAAACCAATGAATGAAAATATGACACATGGAAAGGAATGAGGTCATGACACATGAAAACTCAACATTGGAGACATGTGGAAACATACAATTTGAGACACATGGAATGATCTTATTGGATGACTCATCATGGTGTCTAGGCATGAGGTGGACGACGACGTGATTCCAAAAAATTATTATTTTATTCGACAATTTTCGAAGGGCTGAATCCTCCAAGATCCATAATTTCTTCTCTTCTTGTGCTTCTTGCTAATTGTATCAAACATTTAGTATTATATATCATGAATAATCTAATATCGGCATGTGGGATAATTTATATGAAGAGAAATTCAAATTTTTATGAAGGGGGACTAATGTTCTCATGAGGTTGTTGTTTCGGTCCTGATGGATTCAAGCGTCAACATTTTTGGTGACCATACTAGGGATCGAATTATTTTAAAGATATTTGAGGAAAAAAAAAATCCATGGCTCAAAGTTTCGAGAAGAATATTCAAGAAAATTGTTTCTTATTTTAAGCATGTCTCACCTTTTTTGTAATTTCAAAAAGAAATGAGAAGCACCAAAGATTTGAGAGAATGAACTACCTGGAAACTCCATTGAAAAAAATCAAAATGAAGGGTTTCATTCATGTCATAATGTTTCTTTATATTCTTCACCAATCCCATCAATGGCTTTACAAGACTCAACAAAAGGGATACATACTCAAAGAAGGTGACAATTTCATAATACCCCTTTAAATCTACCAGAAATAGACTTTCAAATGCCCAATATTCCTATTAAAAATTTTTCTACATTCTTTGGGGATGCTTTAGAAGATGAAGAGCAACACTTGATTAATTTTAAAGGTACATATTATGATTTAAACCTCAATGAAGACAATGTTACATGTAAATTATTCTTACAAAATTTACGAGTGAATTCTCTTGAATGATATAGTTCATTAATGCCTAACTGCATTGCCAGTTGGGATGTGTTAGAAGATTCATTTGCAGAAAATTTCATCCCAAAAGTGAATTCATATGTTTTTGCTGATGTTTTAAATGTTTCTACCCACCCATCCTCTCCCATGTGGAAGTAAGATAACAAAATGACCAATTTTGAAGAAGAATCTAATTAAAGAGTGGATGAAATTTTTAAGTCAAGTCATGTTGCTGAAGACAAAGATGAAAATTCCAAATTACAAGAAGAAAATTTCAGCCCCCTATATACTCCATATGAAGATATTTCAAGAAACAAATTTTAAAATGAAATTGAGGAGCCTCCACCAAATACACAAGAAGATTTCATCCTTGTAATAGATGACAAAACATCACAAGAGAACTTGCAACAAGAAGAATTGATGGAATGAATTAATCTTGAGAAGAATAATGAGCAAGATCACCTTTACAAGAAATAAGAGTATTTCCAAGAGATTGTTTATGAATCAAGAACCTTGGAAGTGGTTGGAAATAGGGAAAATGATGAATGCATTCTTATGTTGAAAAATCCTCAGCCAATCAAAGACAATAGTATTCTTGAGCAGCCAAAAATTGATGTTATTGAATTATGGCTCCATATCATTGTTGGCCAAAAAACACAATTAAATCTTCACCATAATTGGGATAATTTTTCTCTAGTACATATTAAGAGTGCCCCTGACTCATTGGTACAAGTCCCAACATATCTCATAATTTTGTAGTTCATTCCACAAATAAGATCAATGCTTGAATTCCTCCATTGGAAATCTACCTACACCTAAGGTGCCCCTTTCTTTCAAGTAAGTTAGGGTAGGTAGATCATGTATGTATATATTTTATTTCTTAAATTCAGTTTTGCATAATAAGGCAGTATTTATATTGAAGTTTCAAGATAACTCCATGAAAGAATAATAATTACAAGAGTTCAATTTTAAGATGACTTCATAGCCCAATAGAGAAGGTAACTGGTCTTGAGATTTTGGTGTTCTCAGCAACCCATAGAGGGTCACTGTCCCACAGTTGGAGCTAGTTGTTGACCAAAATTTGGTCATCTATATTTTCCTGCTCTTGGATTCATAAAATCCTTGATATTAAAAGAAGAAATTTTTGAACTTTTATAAGTTCATTATGCAACCCTCAGTCTCAGCTTCACCATGCATTTTTCAGATTAGAAATCCATTTCTGTATGCCTAAGTCATTCAAGATCTGGTCCAGAGATCCAGTTTTGAAGAATCTTCCTAAGTATCACGTTCTTCTATCCTTTTTCGAATTTTGGCTAAGTATTCTCATCAATTATTTCTTTCACCTTTCAACTCTATCCATATCAACACTTAACCATTTTTCTCCTTATATCTCCACCCTCTCCACTCCCTTATCCCTTATCCTCCCATAATTAGCCATATTTAAACCTATAGAGGTGGGAAGACACCAGTCATCCCTCACTTTCTTACTCACCTTACTCCCCAACCCTCCAACCCATCCCCACAGCCTACAAACTATCCTCTCGACTTCCGCTACCCAAACTTTTCCCTTCTCCCATCTCGTCCCATCTCCCATACTTAGCCAAATTCTGAAAGCTATTCCAAGGCATGGAAACCAATGAATGAGAATATGACACATGTCAATAAATGAGGCCATGACACATGGAAAATCAACATTTGAGACATGTGGCAACATACAATTTGAGACACATGGAATGATCTTATTGGATGACCCATCATGGTGACTAGGCATGAGGTGGACGATGACAGGATTCCAAAAACTTATTATTTTATTTGACAATTTTCCAAGGGTCGAATCCTCCAAGCTCCATAATTTATTTTCTTCTCGTGTTTCTTGTTAAGTGTATCAAAAACTTAGTATTATATATCATGAAGAATCTAATATCCCAATGCATGTGGGATAATTTATATGAAGAAAAAGTCATTTTTTTATGAAGGGAGACTAATGTCCTCATGAGGTTTCTATTTTGGTCCTGACGGATTCAAGCGTCAACAAGGACGATCACTCTCGCTAGCCCAAGGGACCTACCATGGTAGAATAAAAGAGAGATAATAGAGAAGGATATCCTTTCAAGATATTGCTCGAGGAAGCCCTCGCATGAAAAAACGAAGATGATGATGGACAAATCTACTCAGATCATTCAATGATACAGATTTAGGAGTGGAACGAATGGATTAACAGAACGAATACAATGAACACAAAGATATGAAGAAAAATACAGATACCCCGTGAACAATATCTTTTATTGAATTAATGAAATAGGTTGAAACTGTAAAAATACAGAATTGAAACACTTGCTCGATTGGTGGTAGCTATCTCTGAGAAGAGATGTGGCTGCTACATGCATCCTTCTGAGTAGAATGATTACAATGAGGCTCCATAGGCCATTTTGATATTACTCATGAATACCAAAACCCTAGACATCCAAAAACCTAACCCTAGGAGATGAAACGTCAAAATTTATGTGGGCCCCTATGGGTAAGTTGGTACCTCAACTTCCCTGGGTCGTAACATTTACATACGACCTCCATTTTAGGTGCGTGATAGCCCATTATAAAGGTATTTTAGAGAACTACACATTACACCATCAAACTTTTACTCCATCTATAGTTTGACTGTGGTGAGCCAAAAAAACAATGTTTAGGGCCCCAAAATGGCTCTGGAAGTACAACAAGATGTGCTGACATGAAAACATACAAAATAAGCTAGTTGGATTAGTTGGGAGGCCACCAGTATCCACCTGGAAGATGTGTAGGGATTCAGACAACCCCGAAAGTGTAGAACCCACAATTACAAAGAAGTACATAAGAACGTATTGAACCAAAAATTGTCAAGAGGAGCCAATTGGAATAGGTGGGTGGCCACCAATATCAACTTGGATCAATCCTCCCCCCCTTATGAAGCAATGGTCTCCATTGGGTTGATTTCCCTCATCAGGGGAGGAAACTTCTGCTGAATTTGGCCCCGGGTTAGCCACTTTCCATGGTGTACGGGTTTCCCTGCCTTGACAACCCGATAAAGTTGTATCCTTTGCTGGCGAGTTCCCTTGACCTGTGTGTCCACTATCTGATCAGTGGATTCTTGTTCCATGAATTCATGGTTGATCTCTGTAGGTGTTATCTATTCAATGATCTCTAAGGTGTCCAATAATGGTGGAAAATATGGCCTAAGGAGGTCCACATTGAACACCGGGTGCAAGCCAAGGAAGGGTGGAGTGTTGAGATCAAAAGAATTTCTACCCACAACCTTGGTGATAGTGTAAGGCCCATAGTGAAGTGGGTGGAGCTTTCGATGGGGCCCTGTAAAATTATCCTTCTGTAAGTGTAACTAGACTTTGTCTCCAACCTAAAACTGGTGTGGTACACTGTGTTGATCATGAAACTTATTGTACTTATCATTGGATTTCTGCAAAATATCATGGACCTATTGGTGGATGTGATGAATTTTCTCAATGAATCTGGTGGATTTGTCAGTCTCAGACTTAACATGGGAAGATTCTATCTATGTGGTGGAAATAGGTAGTGAAACATCAATGGGACCCAAGGGTTGGAATCCCAACCCCACTTGAAATGGGATATGGCTGGTGAAGCTCTGGAGAGCCATGTTGTAACTGTGCTGAAAAAGAGGAGAGACTATCATCCCATGTACGTGGATGCTCAGAGTTGTACATATGTAGGATGTGCAAAATCATGCGATTGACGACCTCTGTTTAGCCATCTTTTTGGGGGTGGAAAGCAGTGGATTTATTGAGCTTGGTGTCCAAAAAATACCAGAGACTCGACCAAAATGTGTCAAGGAACCTGTTGTCCTAATCAGAGATGATGTTCCATGGTATCCCAAAATAGACCCACACTCGTTCGAAGAAGAGCTTGGCAATATCTGTTACTGTGATATTCTTCTTGCGGGCTGTGAGGATGACCATCTTTGAAAACCGATCAATGACCACAAATACACAATCATTTCCTTGCTTGGTGGATGGAAGGCTAGACATGTAATCCATTGATATGGATTTCCAAGGCTTCGTGAGAGTAGGAAGAGGGGTGTATCATCCTTGCTTCTTGATGACTGGCTTGGTAATGGCACATGCAGTGCAAGATCTAATATACTTTCCGACGTCCTGTCGAAGTTTTGGCCAAAAAAAATGTTTCTATAGAACAACCACAACTTTATCCATGCCAAAATGTCTTACCATCCGACTGTAGTGGGATTCCCAAATTAGCTTTGCACGCTCTCTTGCAGGAACACAAAGATGGCCCATATGGCATAACAGTATGTCCTGAATGTGAAAATCAATGACAATCACGCCTATACCAAAGAGATGATAGGTGGTGGCGAAGTCTGAATCTTGCTGATAAATTTGGGGCCACTAAGGTGCCTCATGTCCACAGGAATGGAGCACAGTGGTGAGTGCACCCATGAGAGGTCGACTGAGTCAATCAACGACATGATTTGAGATCCCTGTCTTATACTTGATGTTGAGATGTAAATGCTAAAGGTATGTGGACCACTTCTGATGGAGGTCATTTTGCAATTTCCCATGTGTTTGTATGAACTACATAGGCTTGTGATAAGTGTGGATGATCGTCTCCTTTCCCAGAATGTAATGTTTCCATTGACGACATGCTTGTACAATGGAATACATTTCCTTATCATAGGTGGGTTATTTACAAACAATATATGAGAGTGTCTCACTATGGTATTTCACTGGATGACCATGCTGAGTGAGAACTATGCCTACAACATAGTCATATGCATCAGTCTTAATCTCAAACAATTGTTGCAGATCAGGTAAGGAGAGTACTGGAGCGAAGCACAAGCTATGCTTTAGATCATCGAATGCTCATTTTTGTTCCTTCCCCCACACAAAATTTTCCCTGCCATTGCCCTTGGTCACTTGGATGAGGGCCCATGCAATATGGGAGAATCCCAACATGAATCGTCGGTAGAAGTTGGCCAGTCCCAAGAAGCTCTGAAGCTTAGTTAGTGTGTTTGGGGCTGGCTAGTCATGAATGAATTGGATATTAGCTGTATCAACATGTAACCCATGCTCATCAACAATGTAGCCCAAGTGTTGGATTCTGTTCATGCCAAAGGAGCATTTTTCCAAGTTGGCACATAGCTTGTGCTGCCGCAAAGTGCTCAAAACCTGTTGAATATGCCCCATGTGCTCCTCCCAAGTTCTGATAAAGATGAGGATGTCATCCAAATATACCACCCAAAAAGAGTTGGTGAAGTGTCTCAATACATCATCCATCAACCTCATGAAAGTGGATGGTGCATTTGTTAAGACAAAGGGCATGATCAACCATTCAAAGAGACCTTCTTTAGATTTGAAAGTTGTCTTCCATATATCAGTTGGTTAGATGGGAACTTGGTGGTAGCCAGACTTTAGGTCAATCTTGCTGAAGAACTTATCCCCCTTGAGTTGGTCAAGAAGGTCATCAATCCTTGGAATTGGGTACCAGCTCTTGATGGTGATTTTGTTTAATGCTCTATAATCAATGCAGATTCATCAGGTCCCGTCCTTCTTTTGCACCAGTACAATTAGGCTTCTGCAAGGGGAGGAAATGGGTATGATGTGCCCCTTTTGAAGAATCTCTTGGATCTGACGCCTGATTTTGTCATTTTCCATCAGTGAGCGACGATAGATTGGTCCATGAGGAAGAGGTGCACCAGGGGTCAAGTTGATTGGATGCTTGAATTGGGAGTGCATTGGTACCCTGATGGGTGAGGATAAGATGTCTCTGTACTCTTCCATGATCCCATCCTCTTTCTTCTGCTATAAAGAGAGGATTTGTGTAGATGCCATAGATGTGGCAACAACCTTTTGCTTACTGTGAGCATAGATCACAAAGAAGATGAACTTCCCAGTCCGTGAAATGACCTTACTGCATTTCTTAGCAGAGATTAAAGAAATAACGATAGGCGACACTACCTTTGGTATCCTGTACAATCGTCTACCCAAAGTAATAATAACACTGCGGGGTATAGAATCATACACAACATGAAGCTTCCATAAATATGGTTGTCCTAAAATAAAATCAAAAACTTCAAGTGGAGAAATATCACACAATAACTCATCTTTGAAATGTTTGATGCCATAGGGAAGGAGACATTGTTGGATGACACAAAGATCTCTTCCTTGGCGAAGCCAACCAATGGTGTAGGACTGTGGGTGCAGTGTCATCGGTAAGTCCAATCGCTTGATTACCTCTACTGAGATCAGGTTCTTCTGACTGGCGCTATCAATAATGAAAGGAAGCAGAGCCCCCTTTACCCACATCTGTGAGTGAAAAAGGCGTTCCCCTTCCTCTAGTTCTTCTGGTTTGCTTGGCTGGACTTTGGTGGCAGTGACAGTGGCACTGCGTTCAACATCGATAATATGATTCCCTCCCTCTAGATTTGATTCAGAGTCAGAATCAGCCTCGAACTTAGATGCCTTCAACTCGACCACAAGTGATTGCTTGGAGCGACATTATTCAGTGTTGTGCCAATAGATTTTATGGTATTCATACCATTTTCCCGTGTCCTTCTTCATTTTTTCATTGCCCTTCTTGTGTTGCGGCTTGGACTAGTTTTCCTGAGAGTGGTCATCTTTACTTTGTCCCTTTCCATGTGAGTTAGGGCCACCTTTTCCCTGCTTCAGCTATGATGGGTTTGTAGATAAAAAATCTCGCCTCTTTTGCTTAAATTTTTTCTCGATCTTGAAAACAAATCCATAAGTCGTACCCAATGAGGGGATGTCGAGAAAATCCATTTCTGTTTTAATGTATCTATAAAAACAACTGCAGTATTTGAGCACCATATGTCACTCAAAGTCTTTGATACCCAATTTGGTGCGTAGGGTATGCAAATTATTGGTGAAATCTGGTACTGTCTAGTCCCTTTCTTGCTGCAGGGTGGTCCACCAGGTGTACTGGTTCTCATATATTCCAACGGGGTAGTACTTTTCTTTAATAGCATCCCAGAGGGAATCCCATGTAGGGGAAACCACAAATATTGCAGATTCCTCTATGGCCCTTTGCTCAGAGTAAGTATCCCACCAGTCCTTAACATGGGGGATGACCTTGAGGAGGGAAAAAGTAATATTTTCCCTATCGGAAAAATCATGGATCGAAATGTACCCTTCGAGAAGATTCAACCATTTATCTATAACATCCGCATCTATTAGTCCTTGAAATAATGGAATATCAAAATTTACCTGTACCTTTAAGAGGGTTGCATGGCCGCTTGATGAAGATTCTTCTCCTGTGGGAAACCATCGAAGGATCTGTGCAAGATTGTTGTAACATCCCCGAACACCCATGCCAGGCCATGCTACTCCATAAAACTCTTTCATTCTCTCTGTAGAACATACTATAACATACCCAACATCCAACTGAGCTATGCCACATAAATTTTTCGAATTGCATGCAATTAAAACATATACACACAAAACTATTGTAGAAATTTATATATAAAACGTAAACAGACAAATGCATTTTGTAATTGCATGGATTCATACTGAAATAATAGTAAACACATACATGCAACATATACATGCAATACCCATAACTATAACCACAGTTATAACCACAGATAGGATAAACCCACAAAATAAACACGTAAATAATAATGCAACATGTAAATTTATCATACATTTGACACTTATCTTGGTAAGAATATCACCAACTGCGTACAAAACTTCCAAGAACATCCCAATATTAGACCACACTGCTCATCACTCTCAGCAGTGGGTCACCACCGAGCTGGGACTAAAATCCACCCGAGTAAATGAAATCCTAACTAGGCTAATGTATCACAGACAACAAGAAAGACTCTGTCACAGTTTCCCACTCAAACTAATAGCCTACAGTCCCTCATTCCCCACATGCCTGTCCCACCCCAGGAAGTGTGCCCCTTCTCTACTCAACAGTCCTTCGGTTGCCCCACTTCCTTTTCGGGCTTCAACAATAGGCCGAATATGAAGTCTAAGAGCCATGTAGATGCAATTTATCACCTCTAGGAAATCAATTCCCAACAATTCTCTCACCCAGAGAGGAATTTATCACAGGCCTGATAACCTGCCTCTTCAATATCCCACGGGCCTGACAAGCTGCTTCTTCAGTCCATCTCCCAAGCTAACCAACTACACAAACATGTATGGCTATGGATATAGGTTCAGGTACAATGACATGGAGGTATGGAGAATAGCTCAATGAGTGTGTGAATGAAGATGGATGATTGAATGAATGATGGAAGGAATGATGGAAAATGAACTAAGTCCAAACAATATGTATGCATGTTCCCAACTTGACACCTGTCATGTTGGGAGCTACTTTGATCCACTTGTCCCCATCTTTAGAACTTAGTATAAAATAATTATCCATACTTTATACTTTAAGAAATATTAATATAATATCCCTTTTTGGCTTAATCTCCCCGTCTTAGCCCCTTTTCCTTAACTTTTAGCCCCCACCCTTTCCCTAACTAGTGGATTTTAGTCCCCCATACTCTTTTATCGTGGTTGGTCTGCGTGCAACGATGTATTTTATATTAATGCTAAGACATACACAAAAGTAGGTGCATTGGAATTTAACATCTATGCTCTCTTTCCTAATAATCACAAAACTGGCTCACCAACCTATAAAACACAACTTATACACAAAGGCTCTGTGGCCTCAAAATCATGCACAGTTAAGTTATTGTGCGCGGTATCTTGGAATGTGCACACTTCCTCATTTTACTGTGTAGTACATGCGCACTCTATTCCATGAAAGGTGCATACAAAAAATGATATCAAACAACTCACCAGCTTAAGTACATTTTCATTTATATTACAATTGGGTTTGGCCTAGGGATATTACAATCCCCTACCCTTATTTATGCACTGTCCTCAGTGCATTATGTACTCATACACAATTTGTTTTTAAAAATCCTAAAAAATATGTGGGTATTCTACCCACATTGCATCCTCATGCTCCCAAGTAGCATCCTCAGGATCGTACCAGGTCCATTGAACCTTTACAAGCCCCATGGATCGATTCTAGAGATGTTTGATTTTCCAGTCCATAATGCATACCAGATGCACTTGGAAAATGCCTTCTTTCTCCACTTGAATCACATTCCAATCAATAACATGATTAGCATCATGTATATATTTCTTCAACAATGATACATGGAATACATTATGAATAGACATAGATGCAGGTAATGCAATCATATAAGCTATTGGACCAATCCTTTCTAGGATTTCAAATGGCCCACAATAGTGAGCTACCAACTTTGGACAATTTCCCAACTTCAGGGAACTTCTGTTGGCTTTCAATTTCAAGAATACATGGTCCCCAACTTTAAATTCCATGTGAGTTATTCCCTTATCAGCATAGCTTTTCTGCCTGTCTTGGGAAGCCTTTAAATTTTGTTTTATTTTTATCATTTGCTCCTCCATTTCCCTAAGAAAATCTGGCCTAACCACTACTCTATCTGCTAGGTTATCCCATCTTACTGGTGTGTTGCACTTTCTTCCATAAAGTGCCTCAAATGGGCTCATCTTTAGAGATGTTTGGTACCCATTGTTATAAGAAAACTCTACTAAGTGTAGGTAGTCTTCCCATTTTGGTGGTTTATCCATCACATACATCCTCAACATATCCTCAATCATTGATTCACCCTCTCTATTTGTCCATCTAATTCTGGATGATAAGCTGTACTAAAATTCAAATTTGTTCCAAATCCATTAAATAATCTTTTCCAAAAATTTGAGGTAAATTTTGGATCTCTGTCAGACATAATTGTCTTGGGTATGCCATGTAATCAAGCAATTTCCCTCATATAAACATCAACAATGTTGGCTTCCTTGTGAGTGAGCTTAACTGGAATAGAATGGGCAACTTTAGTAAGCTTATCCACCACTACCATGATAGAATCATGTTGCTTGTTTGTTCTAGGCAGTTTGGTGATGAAATCCATTATTACAACTTCCCATTTCCACTCAGGAATGGGTAATGACTTTAGAGAACCGACTGGGTGTCTATGATCAGCCTTTACCTTTTGACATTCCAAACATTTGACAATAAAATCAACAACCTCTTTGTTCATGCCTGGCCAATAATATTGGCTTTTGACAGCTGCAATAGTTTTCTGATAACCTGGGTGCCCAACATGAGGTACATTATGCATTTCCTTCAATATCAAAATTTTCAATTCCTGGGAATTTGGTACATAAATTCTGCCCACTGTACATGAGAATTTCATCATTATCTAGCTTGTATTCTTTAATTTTCTGCTGCAATTTACCTTGCTGTAATTTTGCCACTAACTCCTCGTATTGTAAATCTAATTTGACAACCTCTATAATTCTGTGTTTCAAATATGGTTGGTACATGCTAATGGTTGTAGCATGCAATTCATGCACTCTTCTGCTAAGTGTATCAACCACTTTGTTCTCTTTCCCCTTGATATGCTTTATATCAAAGTCATATTCACTTAGAAATTATAGCCATCTACTTTTCCTAGCATTTAGAGTTGGTTGATCAAATAAATATTTCAGACCATTATGGTCTTTCCTTAGCTCAAACCTTTTCCCCATGAGGTAGTGTCTCCATTTCCTCAAGGCATGCACTATGGTTGGTAACTCCAAATCATGAGTGGCATAGTGCCTTTCGTGCTCCTTCAACTTCCTTGATTCATAAAATTTAACAAACCCATTTTGACTGAGGACTCCACCAAGTCCTTCTTTACATGCATCTGTGCATACAACAAAGTATTCATTTGGGTCTGCAATCCTTAGTATTGGAGCACTTGTTAATAATTGCTTCAAGTGTTGGAAACTCTTTTCAGAATCCAATGTGCACTGAAAATTCACACCCTTTCTTTGCAAGGAAGTGATTGGGTGTGCAATCTTTGAGAATCCTTCAATAAATATCCTACAGTATCCTGCAAGGCCCATGAATGATCTGAAAACTGTCACATTCTTTGGCACTGACCATTCTCTAATGGATTCTATCTTCTCAGGATCCACTGCTATCCCATCCTCTGAAATGATATGTCCCAAATAATGATTTTTCTTTTGATAAAATTAACATTTGCTCAACTTGGCATACAAATGATGCTCCCTTAATACTTTCAACACCATTCTTAAATGATGCTCATGCTCTTCTTCTAACGTAGAATATATAAGAATTTCATCTAGAAAGACAATGACAAACTTGTCTAAATATTCTCGGAAAACACCATTCATTAAGCACATGAAAACAACTGGTGCATTTGACAACCCAAATGGCACCACTGTGAACTCATAATGACCATACCTTGTCTTGAAGGTGATCTTGTTGATATATTCGTCTTTAATCCTTACCTTATGGTAACCGGACCTAAGATCAATATTTGAAAATATCTTTGCATCCTTCAATTGATCAAAGAGGTCATCAATCCTTGGAAGAGGATACTTGTTCTTTACAGTCACTTTATTCAACTGTCTGAAATTAATGCATAATATTAATGTCCCATATTTCTTCTTCATGAACAATACTGGGACACCCCAAGGTGACACACTTGGGAGTATATACCCCTTCTTCAGAAGTTCTTCAAGCTACATTTGCAACTCCTTCAGCTCTGGTGTACTCATTCTGTAAGGAGTCTTTGACACTGGAGCTGCTCCAGGCATTAAATTTATAGAGAAATCAATATCTCTCTTTGGGGGTAGTCCTGGTACCTCCTTGAACACATCTTCAAACTCTTTTAGGACTGCATAATCTTCCAAATTTGACACCTTATCTTTATGTGTCTCTTCAATATGAGCTGCAAATATTTGACACCCTTTTCTGTAATATTTCTTCGACTGCAATGCTGAAATTTCTTTGATGGTTACTGCCTTGGGAATTCCCTAAACTTTCCTTATGTTCCCTTCCTCATCCAAGCAATTAAATGTCTTTTTATGACAGTCTAGGATAACTTTATGTTGTTCCAACCAATCCATCCCAATTAGACATTCATAGGAACCTAAAGACAATATGTTCAAATCTTTCCTGGTGTTCAATCCATTCATTTCCATAAGACATGACTTAACCATCTCATTAACTTTTCTTTTGGCTCCGGTAGCCAGTTGCACCAACCAATATTTTCCATGCTTGCTTCTTGGCAAATGCAAACTTTACACCATCTTAGGATCTATATAACTATGAATAGCTCTTGAATCAATTAAAATGGTAATGGTTTGGTTGTTGATCATACCTTCCACTTCAATCATATGTGACTGATACTCTGCTTGCTTGTTGTCGAGGGATGCATAGATCCTTGGTACATTTCTGCCCATGTCCTCCACTATTTCAACTTGTTGTACATTGTGAACAATCCTCACTTTTTCACCTCTGTGAGGGAAATCTCTGAACATATGATCTCCTTTACAACCCCAACATTGAATAGGTGGCTGCCTTGGCCTTTGACCCCGTGTCTCAATCGTTTTGGGTTCTCTAGAAGTTGGTTGTCCCTGAGGATTATTTCAGAAGAATGGTGGCTTAGGTCTCTTCTTCCTCTAATCCATATTGAATTTCTTTTTATCTTCCCAAGATTTTTGTAAAGTTGGCCTTGATTTTTGTTGATCATATATGCATTAGCTCGCCTTATGGTCTCCTCCAATGTATTGGGATCATGATACTATATTTTTTCATTGATGAATGATGGAAATCCACTCAAATACCTCTAAATCTTAACTGTCTCACCCTTGATGAAAGAAACATACTTCAATAGTTCTAAAAACCTTCTCTTATATTCATGTATGGTCATACTCCCAATCTTGAGTGCAAAGAACTCTTTCATTTTCTTGTCATAGTATCTCTTAGTCAAGTATTTCTTCTCAAAATACTTCTTGAATTCCCTCCAAGTAACACTTTTCTCTTTAATGTGATGCACCTGCACAAGATGATCCCACCACATGGATGCCTTTCCCTTGATTTGATATATGGAAATTCTACCTTCTGCATGAGAAGAACAATTATGCAATTGAAAATACTTTCTCATGCCTAGCAGCCATGTCTCTGCATATTCATCATTCTTGTGCTCACCATCAAATGTAGGAGGTTTGATTTTGTTCATTTCTTCTCATAGCTCATCCACTCCAGGCCTCTTATGCTTTCTGAAAGGGGATGGATTTGAGCTACTATGTTCTCTCTTATGGGAATGCCTTGGGGAGTGATGGCGATGTCTGCTAACACTTCTGACTCTTCTTTTCTCATTAGGAGACATTTGACTTCTTGATTTGCTCGAGCCACTCTCCTTATCCAATTTATTTTCTATTATGTTCAAGCTTTGCATTAAATTAATATTGTAGTCTTCTTGCTACTCCTTAGCTCTCATAAGCCTTTCATTATCAACTTTATGAATTTGGACATCCTTCTATAAATTTTTAATGGTCTCTACCATATTCATGTTTTCATCACTTCCTTCTCCATGTCCATTGGAGTTTGTTCCTTCTGTTATTAGTCCAGAAAACTCTCCTAGGCTGTAAGTCAGAGATGCCTGGTAACTTAATCTTTTGGTAATTGTTTTCTCAATAATAAGTGTGGGTTTGGATCAAGTCAGAGGACTGAATCATTTCTCACTCAAAACATGCATGAACTCATTTAGATGGACAAGGCTTTCAACCACAAATGTTTAGAGAGTTTATAAATAAAGGGATGTATGGAGAAATAACTATTATATTAGCAGAATCACATATAAAGCATATATGAATGGCCAATTACAATATTCATCGGAATACTTGCAAAGCTTAACTTATGAATGCAATGATAAGATGACAATTATCGGTCATAAACAAGCATAACAACATGAATATACTATTCAGGTGCAAGTACAGAATAGATAAGAAGATGAAATCTGAACAAGTTATGGCAAAAGAAGCTTGTATACTTAATATGAAAATGAGAAGTTTGAGTACATAATATGAAAAAAGTCTCCAAATTTGAACCCTTAGTTCCTATTCTACCTTTAGCTTTATAGCTTTACAATGCAGTTTTGAGATCCTAAAAGCATGGATCAAATATGCTAAAGATAGAAAGTCAAAATTTAGTTTGCAAAAGATATGTAATGATCCTAAAAAATGAGGTCAATCCTAGATTTCATGATCTTCATCACTTGTAGAGTAATGGTACAGTGCAGGATAGCCTTCCAAAGCTGAGTGATGACTCTTCCAAGAGATACAAATTCGAATCTGTTGATGTGAGTAAGCATCCTGATTTTTTGCCTTTGTCAAAGGTACCAAAAACGTTTGAAACACCTCTTCTTTCCATTATCCATCAAAAATAACTATTGGATCTGACTTGACAATTCATCAAATGTCCATTCGAAGAGGTTTCAAACCATTCCAACTCAAAAAAATTTGATCTGTGCAAAAATTCGATCATTCTGGCAGTGACAGGTTTTCGGTGGTTAACCTAGAAGGCTCCTGAGTGGATTAACTACCGAAAGCTCTGTTTTCAGTGGTTAATGAACAATCATCCTATTCTCCTAAACCACCGAACTTCATCTTTGAGAAAAATTCAAAATTTGCAAAAATGATTACCTTGATTCCTTGTTGAATGTTCAAGGTTTTTTGGACGATGCAACCCTTGTTCGTGCAGATCTGCGAACTTCCACTGGCTGTGTGGAAGGCTCTGGTGTATCTACCATGGTTGTAGCTAAGTTAGTTAGAGTCTCCAAACCGGTTTTCTCCTGTGCTGTTGATTGAGACTCTTTTAATTTCAACCTCAGAATTCTAAGCTGTCTATACAGCTTCATGTTCTCCCTTATCAATACCCTGTTCCTGTCTTTGATCTTGTGATGATTCTCTTTGAGGGTTTGGCTTATTTTGAAAAGCTATGCATTTCTTTCAGTCAAGTCTATATTATCATTTTTAATAACTCTTTCCAAGACTTCCATTTCATAGACTTGTTGCAGGAGTTTATTGATTTTCTATGCCCTAGATGCTTTAGGCTTACTTGAAGAGGCTTTTTCCACTGGTGGACTGCGTGCCTCTGGAGGAGTTGGTGAAGGTAATTTGGAACAATCGTCTGCAACTTGTCCAGCCTGTACATTACCTTGTGTCTCTTCTAACTCTTGTTCTAGATCTGAATCACTATAGGGTAGGTTTAAAGGGTTACTTCTTGTAGCAGGGTCCTTGGACTGCTCACCCTCAAACTGTAACTTTCTTTTGATTATTTTCTTTTTAACAGAGGATGATTCTATTGGATCTCTTGGTGGTGAGATACCCTTCCATTTTCTATGATTGCTTTTAGGAGTAATAGTATTCTTAGTGGCAGCCTTTTTACCCTTCTCCTGCTGTTGCCAATCAGTCTGGAATTCAGTCCAGAAGAGGAAATTGTTCCAATCTACCTGCCTTTTCTTCAATGACTCTTTGACAATAAGAGTAATGAGTCCTTGATGAGACAATCTGCTTTCCACCTTAGTGGGCTTAGCCTTGACCTGTTTAGACATTTTCATGAGGGCTTTGTGTAAGTAAAATGGTAAATTGATGGGAGATCTCCCTGTGAAATGATTTAAAAGCTTGAAGTGGTAGAACATGACTCTGTTGTATCTACCTTCATAGGTGATATAGACAAAGATAGCCTTCAAGAGATTTTACCATTTAGGTTCCAGATAAGACATTGGTATTTCTTTTTTCCATGTAAGATCTTTATGTAGAGGCTGTAGGTAGGACCTAAACTCAATGTTTGAAGGTACCATTGATTTGAACCAACAATCGCCTGTTCTGGGAAGACCCGTGAACTCAACTATGGATGCCTCATCAACCACAAACTATTCCTTTCCCACTGTTGTCGTTCTTCCATCATACGAGCTAACAAAAGTCTTGGACACCTGTTGATGAAAATATGCTAGTTTTTCACAATAGGTATACACTCCAGTTTTTTTGAAAAACTCGGCCACCTCAGGGTGCACCTCAAGGTACCAAACTCCATCCACTTCAACCCTCAGAATTGGCCCTGCTTTCGACATTATTAAATGCTGACTGTACCTGTGATTAAGGAAAACTGAGTGCCAAGGAGACAAAGACTCTATGATTTAGGATGACAGAGAGTATGACTCATAGAAGAGCAAATGGGACAGGGTGACATAGAGTTTGGATCACAAATCTCAAAAACTAACCGAGTTTGGGCAACAAACTGACTGAAAGCATGCCGAAAATTTCGAGTTTCGGTGGGATATTCATTTAAACTGAAACAAGATGGGTTTTGAACTTGCTTGATGAATCGACCTGGCTTGATTGGTATGAAAATTGGCTTGAGAGAGATTTACTAGACTCTAACCGTGCTCGACGATCACCATGGGAAACGGGATTATGATCTCTGGAAATGCGTTTTTTTGAGGAAATCACGGACTCAAGAATATCTCAATAACTCCCGAATTCAAAATGATAGTGAATGAAGATTAAATGAGAGATTTAATGGGGTCATAATGGATTGTGTACTCGTGACTAGAAATGGTGAGAGGCTACGTGACTAATCATTTCTGTTAGTCGAGAAACACGCATGAATTTTTGTATCATCGCCGAGTCTTAATTTTGAAAAGACAAATGTGGTTGAAAGGAAAACATGATCTCAATTTTTTGGATAGATATAACCAGAACGTGCATACCTTACCACCTTCATGAGCTTTCGGCAGTTACATTTCCATCATTGCGCCAATTGAAAATTGGCTCGTGTGAAAGCACGTGCTTTTCATTTTTCCCGTTGAAATGTTTTCGGTAGTTAACCGCACTTTTTCTTTGCCCTCTTAAATGCCGGGAACAAAGGCTTTCGGTGGTTAATGAGCGCGTTTCAGGCTCACCTAAACCACCGAAACCTGAGATTCTGAGTTTTTCTTGACCATACCAAATCAAAAATTCTTTCTGAGTTTATTTACAGAAAATAGATTCTCTAACCTACCTACAAAAAATTAGGAATAAATTTTGGACCACAACCTATCACCTCAAAAGAAAAATTTCCACCAATTTATTTGAGGAGATAACACTGGCTCCTATTAGGGATGAACGCCTCCCTGTGAGGTTTCAAGAACCACAGAACTAATGCCTTTCCTGAAAATAAAACTAAAAACTATTTGCTATTGTTTCCATTGGGCATGGAGTTATTCTGTAAAAATAAAGACTAAAACTAAAATTACAGTGTCCAGGCTTCACAATGTTAGACAAAATAGAGTTTCAAAAATTGCCTGTTTACCACGCCACCAAACATTTCTTCACCTCCTAGATTCTGTAGAATTAATGTGTTGTTATTCTGTACTTGGGTTATCATGAAAGGACCGGTCCACAAAGAATTGAACTTGTTATGCTTGCCTTTATCGAGTCTAAGAGCATCCCATTTTAGAACCCAGTCACCAACCTGAAAATTATCCACCTTTGCCTTTCTGTCAAAAGTATCTTTGATCTTCTTTTGATGAGCCTCTGATATATCCACTAATTGTTCACAGGCCTGCTGTAGTTCCACCAAATCAATCATTCTTCTTACCATATCATTTGACTCAGTTTTCTCTTCCTGAAAGAATCTAGCCACTGGTAAAATTAACTGAACAGGAAAAATGGCATCAGTCCCATAGACCAATTTGAATGGAGAGGTTCCTATAGACTTTTTGATAGTTACTCTGTCTGCCCACAGAGAAAATTTCAGTTTAGAATCCCAATTCTTTTTATTTTCCTCTAACAGTTTTGTGATGATTTTGATTAAGCTCTTATTGGATGATTCGACCAGACCATTACCTTGAGAGTAGTAGGGGGTCGAATGTACCAACTAGATTCCCATTGATTCACACATGTCTACCAATGCCTCTGCTTTGAACCCTGTTGCATTATCTGTTACCATCCTTTTGGGACAGCCGAATCTTCTCAAGATATTTTCATAAAGAAACTTCATGACAACCTGGTGAGTGGCATTCTGGGTGGGAATTGCCTCTATCCATTTTGTAAAATAATCTGTGGCTACTAATATCCACTTATGTTGGCCACTAGACGAAGGATTTATCTCACCTATAAATTCTAAACCCCACTGTTGTAAAGGGCCATTCACTATTATAGGTCTCAGGGGCAAAGATTTTAGCTGCTGTTTTCCTATAAATCTTTGACATTTATTGCAAGCTTTGACGAAGGCACAGACATATGAGAAAAGGAAAGACCAATAGTATCCAACCCTTAGAATTTTATGAACAATGGTCTTCCAGTAATGATGACCTCCACAAACACTTGAATGAAACTGATGTGTAACTTCCACTGACTCTTCTTTGTCTAAACATATGAGTAGCAAACCAAAAGGGTCTTTCCAATATAACAGATTATTGTAAATGCAGAATTTGATGGCTCTGAGCTTAAGGGCTCGGGCTTGAGTCATACTGAGTTCATGAGGAAATTCTATCTTTTGCAAAAAATGTATAATACCTGAGTACCATTCACAAGAAGACAAGTGCTTTTCCACTTGTTGATTGGTATGTTGTCCATCTGCTGCCAACTCTGTCTGCAAATTCACTAAATTTTCTACTATGAAATTTATGTCCAGCAGCTCATGATTTTCCTCTGTTAAAATCTTAGCAAGGCCCTGAACTTTTACCAATTTGGTGGGCTTTACTTCAATGTTGAACTCAATCAACTTTTCAATCCATTTATCTCTCTTTCCATCAATATCAGGCTGAGTCAAAACATCTTTCACGGAGGGTGAAGGAACATATGCAATGAATTTTGAGTGGAGGATATAAATTCTGAAAGCCTTTAAAGATTTTATGAGAGCATAGGCTTGTTTTTCAATAGGATCATACCTTATTTTAGCATCTCTGAGTGTTTTTCTAAAGAAATCAACTGGGTGATCCATATTGTCATCATCTTTCTATAGCAGGACTCCTACCACTATGTCATAAGAAGCAAAGGAAAAAATGTAGAAAATCTTGTTGTAATCCGGACTGATCAAAGTCAAGGATCCCATGATAGCCTGTTTGATATCCTGAAATGAATTCATTGCATTGTTTGTCCATTTTATCTCAGACCCCTTTTTCAGCATACATGTTATGTGTTTTACTAACTCGACAAAATTTGGCACAAATCTTCTAACAAAATTAATCTTACCGAGCAACGATTGAATATCCTTTTTTGGCCTTGGCAAGGACAGCCTCTGAATTGCTTCCACCCGAGCTGGATCAATCTTTACACCTTCTGCTGAGACAATGTGGCCTAAGAGCTTACCTTTCCTGAGAGAAAATGGGACTTTTTGGGATTCAATGAGATTCTGAACTGCCTGCATTTCAAAAACACTCTTTTAAAATTCTTTAGATGCTCCTCATGACTGCTGGAATAAACTATGATGTCATCAAGATATATGAGGACAAACTTGTCCTTCTCACCCACGAAATCTATGTCCATGGCCCTTTGAAACGTGGCCCTGACATTCATTAATCCGAATGGCATTTTGGCATACATAAAGGTACCCCAAGGAGTAGTAAATGCAATCTTCTCTTGGTCATTAGGATGGATAGAAATCTGGTTATAGTCAGAAAAACCATCTAGGAAAGACATGACAGTAGCCCCTGAAATCCATTGCAGCAAATGTTTCATTTTAGGTAGGGGATAGTTTTCTTTCTTAGAGCATCTGTTTAGGTTTCTAAAGTCCACACATAACCTGACCTCACCATTTTTCTTTCTCACTATTACTAGATTTGCAATCCATTTGGAGTATCTCAAAGGGATTATGATCTTAGCATCAAGAATCTTTTTGATTTCTCTTTCAATCACATGCAAAAGAAGATGACTGATAGGTTTGAGATTTTGTTTGAAAGGGATGGTGTCCTTCTCAAGAGGGATCTTGTGTTGAATGATATCAGGGTCATAAGTCTTCAGATCACTATATTTCCAAGCAAAAACATCAGAAAATTCTTTCAAAATGCTGCAATATTTGGACTTCTGATCAACAGTCAATTCAGAGGACAGATTTATGAATTTAGGATGGATTTTCCCCCCTATGTTGTGCTCATGAACAACATGATCTTTCTCCTTTTTGTCTGGCTTGTAGGGGACATCATTGTGATCAAAATGCTTTTCAAGAGGTACCAAACCTCGAGGTATATAATTGTCAGGTAGCTGAACAATATCATGCTGACCCAATTTTTGTTTTAGCTTAGGCTTCTAGGATTTCTCTACATTTAGATTATGCTGGTCAATGTGCATATCAGAAAACTCATCTATCACTTGAAGAAATCTATTAAGTTCATCATCATCCTCAAAAACTTTCCAGTATTTAATATTGTCGGGCAAAGATGGTCTATATTTGACTTGGATTTCATAACTGAGCCTGGGGGGCATGGGAGGAATAAACATGCCGGCTGAAACAACAAGGGAATCAGCAAGATGATTCATATCCCTGGGTATATAAGAAATCTCAAAAATGGAAAAAGAATCTCTTACTTTCCATACCTCATCCTTGTAGGCTTTCAATCTGACATGCTTTGCTTGGAAGGTACTGTTTACTTGTTGTATGATGAGATCCGCATCTCCGAACACCTTTAAACCTTTTATCCCCATCTCTTTATCTGAATTTAATCCCAATAGCAAGGCCTCATACTCTACTATTTTGTTAGTAGTTCTGAAATCGAGCTTAAAAGACAAATGTACAGTCTCCTTTGAAGGAGAAATCAAAACTGCCCCTGCACCTGCTGAATCTTTGTTACTGGCCCCATCAAAATACATGGTCCAAACTGAAACGTTCTTATCATCAATTTGTTGTTCAATGGGCTTCACAAGCTACATAGGAGTTTATTGGGAATCATCTATTTGAAGAATGCACGAGCCAAAATCTGTATCCACAACATAAATAGGATGATTTACATAATTTTTTGCATCGCTGATGATGTAGGCAAGTTGATTCTCTCTTTAAATTCTTTTTAGCTCTCCTCCAAACACCGGGATCGTAGCATATGAAAGATCCATTTGCAAGGTACCTCCTAATCTTTTGCTCCATGGACGAGACAAGAGGAGTCCGAAATTGGGTGGGATATCGACAACCACCACATCCATTACCATGCTTCTCATTGGCAATTGGGCAAGGTTTATAACAAGGTCTTTTATGAGGCCAAGGCATCTGACTTTCCTAGAGTCAAAAGAGAAGAGATCATGATATGGTTTGGTGACCTCAAGCCCAAGCTCATCCATCACTGCTTTGGGCATAATATTATGTGACGCTCTTGAATCAAGCAAGCAGTTGTGGAGGATCTTATCATGGACATTTAGGGATATATAGAATGGTGGACAAGAATCATCTCGGTCTTCTATCATAGGCCCTATAGTTACTATTGGCTTGTCTTCTTGTAGGTTAACAAAGTCAGCAGATGAAGAGGTCTTTGGTTCAAGGGACTTTAGGATGGCAGACTTAAATATATCGTTCTTCATGAGTTTGGTTAATGGCATAGGTATCTTTACTTTCTGAATTTCTGATTCAAAATTAAAAGAGAAAGCTGATTTATCAGAAGTTTTTACCTCGTTGGAAGGAGATTTGAGAATGAATTGCTCCTTGGCTAGGGGCTATGTTTGCTTCTGCTGCTGTTTGCAGGAGTGGAGGTTTGTTTTATAGGAGCAGCAGGTTGCTTGGCAACAACTTCTTTATTCTTCACAGGAGAAACAACTTCTTTATTCTTCACAGGAGCAACGAGCAATGGTTTAGGGACAACATTTTTGGATCTTAAATTATAACCTTTCTAATCATCCGTCAGGTAGACAGATTCTTCAATACTTGCCTCATGAATTTGCTGGTCCATTAGGGCTTCTTCATAATATACTTGTGTCAAAAAGGAGGAATCATTTTCGTCACCAAAACAATTTATCTCATCTGCTTCTTCACCTTCATCATGAGATGGTTGTTGTTCTTCTTCTAACATTGCATTTTGAAAAGGGGGTCTGATTCTCTGATCATCAGCTGCATTCTTGTCTCTCTGAAGGATATGGACTTGTTGATTTTTCCTTATGTAAGGGAAAGCATTTGGATTTCTCGGGACAAAAGCATTTGGATCTTTTGTCCTTGTTGGTTTCTTATTCTAGATATTCAATTTTGACATTGTAGATGTCAAGTTGTCCAACATCTTTGCCATCTTTTCCATTTTACTATTAGAAGAAGAAGAGGGCTCAATAGCAGAATTGTTTCTCTTGACCTTTCCTTTGAGATTCTGAGATTCCATAATGTTTGATTCAACCTTGAGGGCAACATCTTGCATTAAAGAAAGTGTGGTTGATCTTCTTTCTCTGAGGATTAGGAAAAAATTTGGATCGAAGGCAACAGAGAATGTGATCTTTACTGATGCATCACTTGGTTTGATCTCTGCAGGGATATTGCCAAACATTTTATTAAACCTTTTGATGAAGTCTGAGACTGACTCTCCATCTTCTCTCCTTAACTTTCCAAACTCAGAAATGTAATATAGCAGATCTCTTCTTTCTCCCCAGTGTTTTAAGAATACCTCATCTAATTGTTCAATACCTGTGACTGAATTTGCCGGTATCTCTTTGAACCATTTCCCGGATTTTCCATCCAAACTATGAACAAAAACTCT
The DNA here is from genome assembly GCA_009831015.1 of Picea engelmannii. Lineage (NCBI taxonomy): Eukaryota > Viridiplantae > Streptophyta > Pinopsida > Pinales > Pinaceae > Picea > Picea engelmannii. Next base: position 843,116 of record ML784765.1, on the reverse strand, counting down.
GGTCCACACATCTTCTTCTGAAATTTTAATATTTTCAGCATAAGCATAAAAAGCTTCAATATGTTCTTCAACGGTATAATCCCCCGCTTCGGTAAACTTTGGCATATATTTATGATAATCTCCAGTTGGCATAGTAGATAAGGGATTGGGCAAGACAAGTGGAGCATACCTGTTTTCCAAAATCTATTCCATCTTGGTTAAAGGGGCAACCATGGCAGTGGTCGGGGTTGATACAGAAGAAGAATTTGCAGGAGATGAAGGTTGATATGGGATGACTGAGTTAAAATAAAATGGTTGTCTCACTTCACTTTGAGAAGAATTTTCAGAAATGGATGAAAAATAAGAGGCCTTATAAAACTGACCAAGCAACAAGGATAAACTTTCTTCTCCCTTAGAGGACAGATCATGTAAAATATCTTCAAGAACATGCAGATTAGTATGAGTGTAGAAAACACCTTCTGTAGGTTTGGTGGGTGAGGAATTCAAAGAAGATGAAGAAGAGGTTTCTTTTTGCTGAGAGGACCCTGTAATTATCTATTTAAGATTGAATGAAATATCATGCTCAAGAACAGAGTCAATAATGTTAGAGGAAAGTGAAGGTTCCTCTACCTTCAATATTTCAGATAAACTTTCAATTTCCTGAGAACTATGAGTTTCAGCAGCAGGGGATTCAACTAGAGGCCTTTTAGATATGAAAGAAGAAGTGTCGGTTTGAATACCTGAATT
>ML784765.1:811226-842340 GCA_009831015.1 Picea engelmannii | reverse complement strand
AGGAAAGTGAAGGTTCCTCTACCTTCAATATTTCAGATAAACTTTCAATTTCCTGAGAACTATGAGTTTCAGCAGCAGGGGATTCAACTAGAGGCCTTTTAGATATGAAAGAAGAAGTGTCGGTTTGAATACCTGAATTTGATATCTTTATAGATCCGAAAGCCTGTCTTTGTAAATATTTTCCCTTACTGATGATCTTCTCAGGGTCAGGAACTGGTGTTGTCAGTGGGCCTTCTTGGTTCGCCTTGGTGTGAGCTCTTTTTGGAGCCACTTCGTTTCAATGGAGTCGCCAGATAGATAGTTACAACCCAAATGATGTCCAGGCTTTGTCTATCAGCAAAGATGGATCTATGTCGTCTCCCAAGGAAGCTAAGCTTCAATCTCCTCTCCCCGACAACGACGCCAATTTGTCATCACTCCAGGAAACTCTCCTAGGCTGTAAGTCAGAGATGCCTGGTAACTTAATCTTTTGGTAACTATTTTCTCAATAATAAGTGTGGGTTTGGATCAAGTTGGAGGACTGAATCATTTCTCACTCAAAGCATGCATGAACACATTTATATGGACAAGGCTTTCAACCACAAATGTTCAGAGAGTTTATAAATAAAGGGATGTATGGAGAAATAACTATTATATCAGCAGAATCACATATAAAGCATATATGAATGGCCAATTACAATAATCATTGGAATACTTGCAAAGTTTAACTTATGAATGCAATGATAAGATGATAGTTATCGAGCATAAACAAGCATAACAACATGAATATACTATCCAGGTGCAAGTACAGAATAGATAAGAAGATGAAATCTGAACAAGTTATGGAAAAAGAAGCTTGTATTACTTAATATGAAAATGAGAAGTTTGAGTACATAATATGAAAAAAGTCTCCAAAGTCGAACCCTTAGTTCCTATTCTACCTTTAGCTTTATAGCTTTACAATGCAATTTTGAGATCCCGAAAGCATGGATCAAATATGCTAAAGATAGAAAGTCAAAATTTAGTTTGCAAAAGATATGGAATGATCCCCAAAAATGAGGTCAATCCCAGATTTCATGGTCTTCATCTCTTGTAGAGTAATGGTGCAGTGCAGGATAGCCTTCCAAGGTTGAGTGATGACTCTTCCAAGAGATACAAATTCGAATCTGTTGATGTGAGTAAGCATCCTGATTTTCTGCCTTTGTCAAAGGTACCAAAAACGTTTGAAACACCTCTTATTTCCATTATCCATCAAAAATAACTATTGGATCTGACTTGACAATTCATCAAATGTCCATTCGAAGAGGTTTCAAACCATTCCAACTCAAAAAACTTCGATCTGTGCAAAAATTCGATCATTTTGGCAGTGACAGGCTTTCGGTGGTTAACCTAGAAGGCTCCTGAGTGGATTAACTACCGAAAGATCTATTTTCAATGGTTAATGAACAGTCATCCTATTCGCCTAAACCACCGAACTTCATCTTTGAGAAAACTTCAAAATTTGCAAAAATGATTACCTTGATTCCTTGCTAAATGTTCAAGGTTTTTTGGATGATGCAGCCCTTGTTCGTGCAGATCTACGAACTTCCACTGGATATGTGGAAGGCTCTGGTGTATCTACCATGGTTGTAGCTAAGTTATCTAGAGTCTCCAAACCGATTTTTTCCTGTGCTGTTGATTGAGACTCTTTTAATTTTAACCTAAGAATTCTAAGTTGTCTATACAACTTCATGTTCTCCCTTATCAATACCCTGTTCCTATCTTTGATCTTGTGATGCTTTTCTTTGAGGGTTTGGTTTATTTTGAAAAGATCTGTATTTATTTCAGTCAAGTCTGTATTATCCTTCTTAATAACTCTTTCCAAGACTTCCATTTCATAGACTTGTTGCAGGAGTTTATTGATTTTCCATGCCCTAGATGCTTTAGGCTTACTTGAAGAGGCTTTTTCCACTGGTGGACTGTGTGCCTCTGGAGGAGTTGGTGAAGGTAAGTTGGAACAAATGTCTACAACTTGTCTAGCCTGTACATTACCATGTGTCTCTGCTAACTCTTGTTCTAGATCTGAATCACTATAGGGTAGGTTTAAAGGGTTACTTCCTGTAGCAGGGTCCTTGGAATGCTCACCCTCAAATTGTAACTTTGTTTTGATTCTTTTATTTTTAACAGAGGATGATTCTATCATATCTCTTGGTGGTGAGATACCCTTACATTTTCTATGACTACTTTTAGGAGTAATAGTCTTCTTAGTGGCAGCCTTTTTACCCTTCTCCTGCTGTTTCCAATCAGTCTGGAATTCATTCCAGAAGAGGAAATAGTTCCAATCTACCTACCTTTTCTTCAATGACTCTTTGATAATAAGAGTAATGAGTCCTTGATGAGACGATTTGCTTGCCACCTTAGTGGGCTTGGCCTTGACCTGTTTAGACATTTTTGTGAGGGATTTGTGAAATTAAAATGGTAAATTGGTGGGAGATCTCCCTGTGAAATGATTTAAAAGCTTGAAGTGGTAGAACATGACTCTGTTGTATCTACCTTCACATGTGATATAGACAAAGATAGCCTTCAAGAGAGATTACCATTTAGGTTCTAGATAAGACATTGGTATTTCTTTTTTCCATGTAAGATCTTTATGCAGAGGCTATAGGTAGGACCTAAACTCAATGTTTGAAGGTACCATTGATTTGAACCAACAATCACCTATTCTAGGAAGACCTGTGAACTCAGCTATGGCTGCCTCATCAACCACAAACATTTCCTTTCCCACTGTTGTTGTTCTTCCATCATACGAGCTAGCAAAAGTCTCAAACACTTGTTGATGAAAATCTGCTAATTTTTCACAATAGGTATACACTCCAGTTTGTTTGAAGAACTCAGCCACCTTAGGGTGCGCCTCAAGTTACCAAACTCAATCCACTTTAGCCCTCAGAACTGGCCCTGCTTTCGACATTAGTAAATGTTGACTGTACATGTGATTAAGGAAAACTAAGTGCCAGTGAGACAAAGACTCTATGATTTAGGATGACAAAGAGTATGACTCATAGAAGAGTAAACGAGTTAGGGTGACACAGAGTTCGGATCACAAAGCTCAAACACTAACTGAGTTTGGGCAACAAACTGACTGAAAGCATGGCAGAAATTTCGAGTTTCAGTGGGATATTCATTTAAACTGAAACAAGATGGGTTTTGAACTTGCCTGGTGAATCAACCTGGCTTGATTGGTATGAAAATTGGCTTGAGAGCGATTTGCTGGACTCTAACTACACTCGACAATCACCACAGGAAACGAGATTATGATCTTTGGAAATGCGTTTGTTTGATGAAATTGCGGACTCAAGACTATCTCAATAACTCCCGAATTCAAATTGATAATGAATGAATATTAAATGAGAGATTTAACAGGGTCATAATGGATTTTGTACTCGTGACTGGAAATGGTGAGAGGCTACATGACTAATCATTTCCGTTAGTCGGGAAACACACATAAATTTCTGTATCATCGCAGAGTCTTAATTTTGAAAAGACAAATGCGGTTGAAAGGACAAGAGGATCTCAATTTTTTGGATAGATATAACCAGAACGTGCATACCTTACCACCTTCATGAGATTTCGACGGGTACATTTCCATCATTGCACCAATTGACAATTGGCTCATACGAAAGCATGCGCTTTTCATTTTTCTCATTGAAATGTTTTTGGTAGTTAACCGAACTTTTTCTTTTCCCTCTTAACTACCGAGAGCAAAGGCTTTCGGTGGTTAATGAGCGCATTTCAAGCTCACCTAAACCACCAAAACCTGAGATTCTAACTTTTGCTTGACCAAACCAAATCAAAAATTCTTTCTGAGCTTATTTACAAAAAATAGACTCTCTAACCTAACTACAAAAATTTAGGAATAAATTTTGGACCACAACCTATCACCTCAAAAGAAAAATTTCCACCAATTTATTTGAGGAGATAACACCTTCAATGCCCAAATGGACATCTATCCATCTAATATCATATTCTTGGCTATAATGTTCCATTCCTCTAGAATCTGTGCTGACTCAGATCTGATCTAGTTTTTGTTGACTTTTCAAAATGTACAACCAACAAAACTTTGTCAGTTTGATTGACTCAACAATTTCATGAAAAATATGAACCATTCTGGTTCAATAATATATAAGAACTCGTTCTTCCTATTTCTTGAAAAATTGAATGCCCAGATCAATTTTCTGGGTGAATATTTATATTCTACTTTTCAGCACCTTTCCAACTCCTTATCCCATGCTCAATTCTGAGTCTTGAAAAGAAAGTTATGGTTATTTGAAAAATGCCCATTCATTTTTCTGTTCACCCTTCAACTTGGTACAACTCTACAATGTAATTATGAATTTGTGTACCTACTCCATTGGATTTTTCATAGGATCTCAATTGGGTTTCTTCATATACATATTATGGACACTCTATCCAAGTTTCACCTTTTTCTGGGTTCTGGGCTGCTAGTTACAACTTGCTGAAGTTCTGGGCCAATTCGTGTTTTTGGTCTGGAATGCTACAGGTACCTTCTTTTCCATATTAAACATTTTAACATGCCCAAAAATTTAATTCATATCTGGGAATGTATTCTATGGTTTAATATATTTCCATTGACTACTCCTGCACCTCAATCTGATTCTGGAGCAGAAAGTTATGGCTCTTCGAAGTCAGTTGGGTCTTAATATTTACCCTCCACTGTTTGTGTTGTAACTTTCTCATTAAAGCTCTGTTTGACGAATGATTTACAACATTAGAAAGATCTCTCCAAGCTCTTTTATTTGAGCTGAAGAGACAAAGTGTACCTTGGTACACTAGTACACTTTATTCTCATGGTTTTTGCGTAGCTAGAAATGATCTTAATGGACTCAAAAATGCGCTGCAAAAAGATGACATCCAAACAATATAAAATGTCGGGGAAATTCATTGTTTTTATGCTGTTATTCGCCCTCCAAATGAATTTGCTCGCAAAAATTTCAAGCTGTACACCCATATTTAGCATGCGCAGCAAAACCACAAGGTAAATCGTGCTCCACACACTTATAACCACCGTGCATCACTTCTCTGTCGTGCCAATAACTGGCACACACTACTTTTGTGTCGTGCATCAATATCCATCATGCAAAATTTTGGTTCTTGCACTCTGATCACATTTAGTTGTAAAGGGAAGAAGGTTGTCCAAGTTTTCATATTTCACAAGAAACATCAAAGCACAATGTTTAGAGCAGTCCATTTCAGGCTCGAAATGCAAGCAACAGGTGAGATCAACTTCAACGACGGACATTCCTGAGAATAACAGATCGAAAGTTCACAAGAATTGGGGGTTTGAAATATTGTTAAAGTTGTTTGTCAAAGGTTCGAAGTCGCGAAACCCGAAGTGAGCATGAGCCATCCGATATTGAGGGGGACATGTGGCAGCCGATCCAAGCATCCGGGGAAATGAGCTTTGAGAGTTTCGAAGTGAGAAGTGCATAAAACTTTCGAAGATCCAAAGACCGAACTCCCGAAGCAATCGTGGACCATTGATCTCAAAATTAGTAGGGAGCCATTGATCTTAGCGGAAGTTCCTCCCAAAGTCCCAAAGGCCTGAAGCGTTGAAGTGCCTGAAGTCCCGAAGGCCCAAAGCACCCAAATTTCTGAAGACCCGAAACACCTAAAGCTTAAAGACCCAGAGTAAGTCTTAGCCATCCGATTCAAATGGACACGCGACACTAGATATAGAGCTCCAGAGGAAAGCGAAGGGGAAAAAGTGAGATTTGAGTTTTGATTTTCCCGGATCCCGGAGACCTGAAGAGATCTTAGCCGTTGATCGAGGAGCCACGCATCACCATATCCTTAGCTCTGGGTAAAAGCGCATGGAAGAGGATGAGGTTTGAGATTGAATTTTCCCAGAGTCTAGACACCCAAAGGATATCTCAACCGTTGATTTAAGAGGATACGTGGGAGTTATCAGTATGGAGATCTAGCACACTCATCGATCGTGACACCTGACACCTACTCGACATTGACATGTGGCACTCAATCCAGGCAGCCATGGGCATATCATTCGATTCTTTATTAGTGACACATGTCACTTCTCTTTCATGACACATCATTATAACAGTGATAGGTCATCCTTTGGGAGGTGTTATTGTTCAACGTCAAGAGTAGTATCCCCCTCCCACAGGGAACAATTTGTAGGATTCTAAAGTTGGCAGGTGATTAAGCTTGGCAGTAGTGCTAAATATAGTAGGTGCCTCGAGATCGCAGAACACGTCCAGATCAATGACCATGCTTCATTGCAGAGACACAACTTGCTCGATCGATAAAATTATTGAGCGGTCCCACAATTGAAACCATGGTAGGGAAAAAGTGCTATGTGGTGAAAGGTGGTGGATTGCGGGCCCAAAAGCGGTCTAAACCCATACCAATTTCGAGAAGGCCCATGATCAAATGTTTATTTAACATCCTATACAAGAGCATCACGTGGCTGCCCCCTGAGAATTTAATCTCATTGATTCCCCGAGAAAAGGCAGTTAATGAAAATAGAGTCGGTAGTTGAAACCTTGGCTCAATCCATAAATGGAAGGCATGGAAGGTCCAACTGTGAGGATTGAACCGTCAACCCATGGTACTCCTGTGGGCATATTTACCTACAAAATCCATGTCGATCTGAGATTGTGTCTAACAGAGGGATACATGCACAGTCTGAAAGAATACTACCCAGACACAATGCTTTGAATGTAGTGATCAGATCACACTCCTAGTAGTGGCGAATTGTTCTGAGTATAAATAAATAGTTTTTATATTTTGTTAAGGTTGTCAAATAGTTGAGAAAATATCCCTATTTTGTAATGTTTTGATGCCATAAATGTTCTCTGGTTATGTATAAAATTTGAGACTTTCATGTTAATAGAAGTCAACTTCTTTTCATCTCTCTATAAAAATTGTGCTAAAACACTTGGGCATGGAGGATCCAGTCGAGGGTTGTTATGATGTTCTAATGTAGGTTTTATTATAGTGGTATCGTGACCATTTTTAGTCATCTCCCTTGTTATATTTTTCCCTCTTACACTAAAGGGCTTGGGCATGGAGGATCCAATCGAGTTGTTGTAGCTGCATGGTGATGCAGGTTTTATCATTGTGTTGTTGTGACTGTGTTGTTTGGAAATATTTCAATGTCTGAAGCTTGAACTCAAGAGTGATATTGAGTCTGTGTTTTTCTTCTCCAAGTATATTGAAAGCTAGATGCCCATAGCAGTCTTATTCACCTTCCTCACTAAGTCTTCCCTCTGGTCACACTTAAACTCAACTCACTGACTGAAGTTAATGTGGCCCTCACTTCCCTGTGCATTTCTTGTCTAGTTTTGTGTTGAACATCATTCATATATTGATTTTTGTCCATTGACCTCCACTCATATAAAACCAACATCAACCAAAACATCTGGTGGGTACTAGGATTATCCTCCCACAATCTGAGGGTGACTCTCAGGGTTAACATGCACTATTATCTGTTGCGCACATTTTCTGTATCGCGTTCATTTCACTCCATGCATTGCACCATTCCAGAGTTTAGTACGCCCCCACCACACACCAATAATTTGTGCACACCATTAACTAAACTGTCGCACGACAACATATACCCACATTGTGCACATACCAACCAAAATCCTCTACGCTCTGCCAATACTGCACATACCACGTGCACCATTATTATGTGTGTGCACACTGCACACACCTTAATATGCGTATGCACACCACACAATGCTAAATTTATCACGCACACCCACACACCAACATTTTTCTGTGCGATGCCAAAATTTAGTGCGTGCACCCCGCACACCAACATTTTTCCACGACGCTAAAATTTAGTGCGCACACCCGCACAACAACATTTTTCCGCGCAGTGCCAAAATTTTACATATCACAATATTTTTACTATGCATCATGCATTTCTAGTGCCCCCACCTGTGCACATTCATTTTTATGTGCAACAATTCCTCATGAATTCCACTGCATAAATTGGGGCTTTTGCTTAACTTTTCCCCAATTTTTAGAATAGACATTATGTAACTATGAAAAATTGTTCAGTGTCACCTCGATAACACTAGTTCAACCTCTACAACAACAAATCGCCATGGTTTGACATTTCTAGAACGAATTTCTCCCAAACGCAATTTATGAATTGATAATATTAATTACAAAAATCCCTCCATCTGTCATGGCTTCACTGTAACTTCAAATTCGACCCATTCTAAGTCTGAATTTGCTAGAACATATATTAAATCAATAATATCTCCCAATTCCACGTCGTCACTCCTAAGTTTTACAATGTATACTCTGCAACATGAAATTTGGCTACTTCGAATTAATCCTTTGTGAAATTTCACTTCAACTCAACTTGCTTGGCCCATCCATGCTCAGTGTTGAAAACTGAAGCTCTGATACCATATTGTAACCTCGCCGACCACCCATGTTGGGCCATGCTACTCCAGATAACTCTTTCATTCTCTCCGCAGAACATACTGTAACATACCCAACATCCAACTAAGCTATGCCACATAAAATTTTTGAACTGCATGCAATTAAAACATATACACACAGAACTATTGTAGAACTTTATATATAAAACATAAACAGAAAAATGCATTCTGTAATTGCATGGATTCATACTGAAATAACAATAAACACATACATGCATCATATACATGCAATACCCATAACTATAAAGACATTTATAACCACACATAGGATAAACCCACAAAAAAAACATGTAAATAATAATGCAACATGTAAATTTATCACACAATTGACACTTATCTTGGTAATAATATCACCAACTGCGTGCATACCTTCCACGAACATCCCAACCTTAGACCACACTGCTCATCACTCTCAGTAGTGGGTCACCCCCGAGCTGGGACTAAACTCCACCTGGGTAAAGGGATTTTGTTGGCACAGGGGTAGACCCAGGGTTCAACGCTACAACAACACAGCAACAAAACCCTAACTACCGGCCCTTTCAGCAACACCTGCGAAGTAGATGAGGTCTCACGCGAGGTAGAGGCAAGGGTGGTTGCAGGACTGACGTGTCTACAAACTTAGCTGGGACACAGATATGTGATTATAACACTTTAATAAAGCACTTAACACCTTCGGTTCCTTAATATACAATCGTTGTCTACTTCACTGATAAAACAAAGCTTCCTAGTATTCACATTATCCTACTGTATCCAAGCACTTAGCATAGGTAAACAAATCAGATTAAGCACTAAGCACAACCATGTAGGTCAGATCTAGCATTCCCACATATAATAAGCACAAAGCAAGTAGATCTATCCAACTACATCAAATCACTTAGCAAAAGAAGACATAAACTCATTAAGATAAGTACAAAGCATCATAACACATGATTTATGTGGTTCACCCCTCCCCTGGGGCTATGTCCACCAACTCTTCTTCTTTATAGTCTTTGGTCAATCGATTACAATCACAGAGCCTCAAAGCCCTTACTCCGCACATGACAGAAGATCTGTGCATCTCACTAGATCCCTCTTCCTTACGTTACAAAATTAAGCCTCCTATAGTATCGCACAGGGACTTGCACTCATCTCTACAAGTATTACATAGAATGCACAAAGCCTTGATCAGACAGTTCCAACTCTTGGCACTTAGGCTATATCACATAGATATATCATCTACTACTTCTCTATATGGCCTAGACATCTATATATACATACAAAATAGGCCTAAACATGGGTAAACCCATGGGCCGACATCCCCTTCCCGTTACATATTTCCAAAAACCCAAAAAGGGGTCCAAGATCCTGTGATCTCCACTTCGTCTTGCACTCCTCCTTCGACAGGCTTTTAATGTCTCAAAAGAGGTCAACATGACCAAGAAACTCCCAAAACTTGGTCAAGGGCCAACAGATTCCTAACCAGGATAATGTATCACAGACAACAGGAAAGACTCTGTCACAGGTGCCCACTCAAACTAATATCATACAGTCCCTCATTCCCCACATTCCTGTCCCACCCCAGGAAGTGTGCCCCTTCTTTTCTCAACAATCCTTCAGTTGCCCCAATTCCTTTCCAGGCTTCAACAATAGGTCGGACAAGAATTTTCAGAGCCCTATAGCTGCAGTTTATCACCTTTAGGAAATCAACTCCCAACAATTCTCTCACCCAGAGAGGAATTGCTCATGGGTTTGATAACCCACCTCTTCAATATCCCATGGGCCTGACAACCCGCTTCTTCAGTCTAGATCCCAAGCTAATCAACTGCACAAACATGTATGGCTATGGATACAGGTTCAGGTACAATGACATGGAGGTACAAAGGATATCTCAATGAGTGTGTGAATGAAGATGGATGATTGATTGAATGATGGAAGGAATGATGGAAAATGAACTAAGTCCGAACAATATGTATGCATGTTCCCAACTTGACACTTGTCATGTTGGGAGCTACTTTGGCCCACTTGTCCCCATCTTTAGAACTTAGGATAAAATAATTATCCATACTTTATACTTTAAGAAATATTAATATAATATTCCTTTTTGGCTTAAGCTCCCTTGCTTAGCCCCTTTTCCTTAACTTTTAGCCCCCACCCTTTCCCTAAATAGTGGAGTTTAGTCCCCCATACTCTTTTATCATGGTCATTCTACATGCAACGATGTATTTTATATTAATTTTGAGACATATACAAAATTAGGCACACTGGCCTTTAACATCTAGGCTCTCCGGCCTAATAATCAAAAAACTGGCTCACTAGCCTATAAAACACAACTTATACACAAAGGCTCCCTGGCCTCAAAATCGCGTGCACTTAAGTTGTTGTGTTCGGTATCCTGGAATGTGCACACTTCCTCATTTTACTATGCAGTACATGCACACACTATTCCATGAAAGGTGCATACAAAAAATGATATCAAACAACTCACTAGCTTAAGTACATTTTCATTTACATTATAATTGGGTTCGGCCTAGGGATATTATAGTTGTCCATCATTTCGTTCCTTTGTCGCATGAGAGCCTCCTCAAACAACATTTTAAAAGGATCTCTTGCTCCATCATATTTCTTTTCGTCCCCCATGGGTTGTTTTCTGGCTCGGCGCAACCGATCTTGCAATGACTCGATTGGTTCGAGTCCCAACTTCTTGTACCCAGATCTTGTCGGGGACATGCATGAAGAAAAATAAATGAAGAGAAGACTTCTATGATACCACTGATCTGGATTTAGGAGCGGAACAAACTGATTAACAGAATGAATACAATAAACAGAGAGATATGAAGAACAACACATATATCTAGTGAACAATATCTTCTATTGAATAAATGAAATAGGCTGAAACCATAAAACTGTAGAACTGAAACACTTGCTCGAATGGTGGTAGCTATCTATGAGAATAGATGTGGCTACTATGCACATCTTTCTAAACAAAATGATTACAATGAGGCTCTAGAGGCCTTTTTGATATTACTCATGAATGCCAAAACCCTAGACATCCAAAAACCTAACCCTAGGAGATGAAACATCAAAATTTATGTGGGCCTCTATGGGTAAGTTGGTACCTCAACTTCCCAGGGTTGTAACCTTTTCATACGACCTCATTGTTAGGCGCGTGATAGCCCGTTGGAAATGTCTTTCAGATAAATACACATTACACCATAAAAATTTGCCTCTGTATACATTGTGATTGTGGCGAGCCAAAAAAATAATGTTTAGGGCCCCAAAACAGCCCTGGAAGTACAAAAAGATGTGATGACATGAAAACATATAAAATAAGCTGGTTGGATTAGGTGGGAGGCCACCAGTATCCACCTAGAATATGTGTATGGCTTCAGATATCCCTAGAAGTGTAGAAACCACAATTAAAAATAAGTACAGAAGAACGTGCTGAACCAAAAAATTTCAAGAGGAACCAGTTGGAATAAGAGGGTGGCCACCAATATCCAGTTGGATCATTCGACGACTACCAACCGTGGCTGAGGCATATTTAAAAAACAACCATTTCATAGGTGCAATTCCCTTCAAGGTACAATTTAATTTTTGTATCCCATTATTTGACGGCTAGATAGATGTAGATGCTCTAGAGAAATGGTTGAAAATGCTAGAAGGTTATTACTTTGTTCAAAAATTTTCCGACAATGAAAAATATTACCTTTACGCTCCTTAAATCCCTTCCTTATGTCAAATATTGGTGGGAAGCGTATTGAGAGAGTCACATCACAGATGAATCTACACCATTCAGGAAAGAACCCACATGGACAACCTTTGTGGATGTCATCAAGGAGGATTTCTACCCCGTTGGAAGCTATGATGACTAGTATACGAGATGGATGAATTTGCATAAGGAGATAGACAAGATAGTGCCAAAGTATACCAACATCTTCCATAACGTGTGCTCAAATATGAGTATTCAATATTCTAAGAGACATCTGGTTCTGGAGTATCATAGTGGCCTACACAGATACATCCATACACATATGGATTTCTTGGACATCTCCCTACTGGGAACCATTTATTGTTATGTTGACAAAATCGAGTATAAATTCAAGAAGAGGAATAAGTGGGATTTTGAGTTTACAAATACGCCACAAAAAAAACATGGTAAAGGTGGTCCCAACTCAACATATTTACCAACTTAACGAGAACCCTCCATAGTTCTCATTTTTTTAGAGGTCACATTTAATGGATAAGTTTACGCCCATTTTGAAAAGAGGTGTTACCGATAACACCTTTGTTTTTCGTGGTTAAAATTAATATCAACAAGAATACACCAAACCATTCACCAAAATACTCAACAAAAGAATGTAGACAAAATCTTTGAGGTAGGGTAACACCATATATTAATCCTTATGGAAGGATAAAAATCCTCAAGCAATCATTTCTTGTACAATAACAATATTCTTTACCATGATTCAATACATTGCTTACACTTATTTATATAACACTCTTTATCACCTAGTGTTACACATTATTTTGGTCACCTCAGTGATCAATTGACAACATGTGTTCATTTTCCCTGAAAATATTAAAAGAGACTTTCTCCATGAGAAAAGTGGTTTTCTTTCCTCTTTCAAAAACTATAACAAGAAAGGTCATCGCATCCTACTATATGAATGGGGTGCAACGATGCCTGATCATTTCTCTCTTCTCTAAAACTAGACTGCAATGTCGTCACATGCTTCTTGTGCATAGGGTGCGACGATGCTTAAAGCATAGAAAAGGTCAAAATTCATGAATGTTCTAGAAGGGAATATTCTAGAATATGAGGTGGCCTCTAGTCGATTTGGATATTAATCACTTCTCTGATTTAGTGGGATCATCTTAATCTCCTCATCCATCACTCTTTCACACTATATAAAGAGGGATCTCTCATGGAAAAGGGTAAGGTTGAATAGGCTAAGATTTTGATGGAGAGTTCTACTTCAGATTATGCTTGAGAGCTTTGCTTTAGTTCTTCAAGTCAGATTATGGATATTCTTCATTCAAAGAATTGGAGCAAAGGTGTGTGTGTTGAAGAAAATTTCCATTGAAAGGGGACCTTGCAACTTCAAGGCATGGGTTGTATTCTCCACTTTCAATTTAATTTAATACAACAATACATTTCTTCCCTATAAAAGCATCTCGTCTTCTATTGTATAATTCCTTGATCTTATACATAGACTTCATTAGAATATATATCTCTTTGTTTTCCCTCTTTTTTGGTTTGTGATTCTTAGATAGGCTTACCATTATGCAAACCCAAGGAAAGAGCTACAAGGAGGACACTAGCGAGGATCAAACGTTGTTTAAAAGGTATGTCACTTGTACCTCACTAAACTAGTATATATGACAATGAGGTTTAAAGAGAAGTGTGTATTCTGTTCTATTTTGTTCTAGTTTCCTGTGGAAGTTAAGGAGATTTGTTTGTGTCTGCACTTACTGAATAGTACAATAAAAAAATTGGCAACCATACTCGGGATACAACCTTTTTTTTTTGGTTTTCTGCCTCTTATTTACGTTTATCCTACCTTCTTTTGGTTAATTTCATTCTCGGAGTCTGTGGGTGATCCATATTGACTCCCTGGGTCTGAAGGTTCAGTGAGAAATCTTGTCTTTATTCCCATTTTCCTTTAGTTTCATAGATCGTCTCACTGTACTCTATAGACAACCTATGATGATCCTTTGACATCACACTCTACTAGTGCAGACCAGTGCGACAATATTGCACTGTACCTTATTGGTAGCATGAGACGACTCTAGATCGTCACATTGTGCTCCACTGCAACCTACGATGATTCCTGTAGGAATTGTTGGGTGATAGCCATTTTTCTTTTCTCTACCCAGTTTTTCTTCTCCTGCCTGGGATGAACTTCTGACACTAGTGAATGATTGATTTATAAGTTTGAAGCTTGCATTTGAATGATTTTCGGAAATTGAATTTTTTCTTTGTAAATTTTGCAAGTTTTTCTTTTGGTTTTTGTCACAAGGGTATAATCTCTAGATCTTGGTCATGAGTTCTTGTTTGACAAAGAATCCTTGATTTATTTGGAGTTTTGGATTTTTTTTACTTTATGGATTGTTAATTCAGTGAGAGACATTTTTTGTTTGCATTTGACAAAAGGTTTTCTTATCTTTCATTTTTGTCTACATTATGAACTTGATTTGGGAATAATGTTGCAAATGTGATAATTTTCTTGGATTACACTTTCTTTTCTTCATTACATATATGATCTGATTTGAGGAAGAAAGAACTAAAGTCATTCTTCTTTTTAGTAGTCTTTTACAAGAAAATTGTTGCATTCCAAATTTTTATTAAAAGAGAAAAATTGGAAATTTTTGTAGCTTTTGATTATTTGGAATCTTTTTCATTCAAAAATTGAGAAATTGTGTTTCATTTCTTTTGTATTCCAAAAAGAGATACCTTCTCCCTACTGTAATTAGATTTCATTGAATTAAAATATTGCATAATCATCTCTTCTTTCATTTTATTGGGTCAAGGTCAGATACATTATCGGTTTCATTTCCGTCTTCCTTTTGAGTAAGCAACAACCTTTAAAATACAACGCAATTTTAAAATTTATTAGCAAATTTTATTTTCTAGAAATTATCTACACCAACATTAGATAGGATAGTGCTTTGGAATAGGTTGTAAGGCACACTCTCCAAAGCATCAAAACACACAATAGTATCTTGTTATAGGGATATTTCAAATCCACTTGATACATTTTGTCTTGGGAAGCCCTTCTAACACAAGGGTCAATCATGAGGTGGCATTAGGACTGACAGAGTTACTCACCCTGCTTTGTTGGTATTAGTGTAGAGATTGCACATATTATTGGGGGTCACTTGAGAACTAAATTCTATTGGGACCTTCTCGAGTTGATTTCGGGATTAGATACCCTACCTTTGTGCGTGGATCAGATTGTCGACTGGTTCCCCAAGCATCATTGTCGTAATTGGTAACCTTAGTGTCATATCTCTTGAGGATATTTACACGAGGTGATTGTGGAAAGGCAAGTCTTCATGGTACCTGGAATTGATGTTGGCCAAAATCACTTGGGCTCCTTGGAGGGTATACCCACAATTATGTGTGGGAGCTTGCACCAGGGTGTAAGTCTATTAAGTAGGTCATCAATGTAACTTTTACACCCACTGTATCCCAACCTCTTCTTGTCTTGATTTCGTGATGTTGTATTTCATCATCAATTAGTGAATTTGAAATAAGAAGGTTTGTTTGCATGCTTGATTTTTAGATTTTATTAGTGACTGTTGTTTTTTTCTCTAGTTGGCCATAAGTTTGTTTCGTTATTTATTTGGTGCGGCTAACATTGGCCCTCACTGTTCACGTAGGATGCAAGGAATACCTCAGGAAGATCCAGAATATTACATTCCTTTGCTTTCTAAATCACCAGAGGGCTCTCCTAAAGGAGAAGCCAATAATGACGTAGCCTCTGAGATTGGAAGTTCTACTCCATTAGAGGAGTCAATACTTCCCATAAACATGTTATTGAATATTAGAAAAGATCCAATTTTTCTCCAGCTAAATTCATCGAGAGACATAGTTACTGAAGATTATACTAGAGTACCTACTGGAACTCACGCAGAGACAATCCACCCTTTCAAAGTGAGTCGTTTAGAACTCTGTTTCATGATGATGGAATTTTTAATCCTAGCTCTGTCCATGTCCGTTATTTTTGGAGGACTTCTTCGGGACACAATATTTTTGATAGAATAGGAATGAGTTCTAAATCAACCTATGGCATCACAAACGCCTGTGACTTCCACTACTTATGCAATACCTTTAGATCATTTTACTGACACAACCAGTAATGTTGTCACAGTTTCAGACCAATTGTTGGTTGTTTCTCACTTGATTATTCCTCCCTATCTCGCTAAATCTACCATGGTCCCACAAGTTATGTCTGTTTCTACCAGAAACGTGGTAATCACTCAACCTCCTACTGAAACACCACTTTCACTTAGATCAAATCCATCACTTCCCCTTGGTATAATGATTTGAATACTTCCATTGCTATTCCTACCTAAATTCGTCTGAAGGGTCTAATATTTTTGTTCCTCCTAAGTACAATGATGCTAGTAATTTTGTTCCTACACCTACCCAGGTTATCTCTAGGGGGCCTTACGTTCCTCCTCCAACTTCACCTGGAGGATATAATCATACTAGCCCTAGTATCTCCAATCAAGTTGAAGGCACCAGTCATTTTTTCGCTTCTGGTTTTCATATTCTTGTTGGGGGGTCAACCTCAAGTTGGGGGGAAACCTCAAGTTGGGGGCCATAACCCAGTTTATGGGAAAAATATACTTGCATTACAATCTCAACCTTGGAATGTTCCTTTCCAAGTTAATCAACAACCATGTGGGGGGAAACATCCTCAAGTTAATTCTTTTGTACCCCCTAATCTCAGACAACCGTATCCAGGTTCTATGAATCCTACTTGGGGTCAAAAGTTTTAGTCAAATGCTCCTTTCCAAGGAAGCTTACCTAATCAACCAACTCTTGTTGTCTATTCGAATCAAAATCCTCCACCACCGAATTTGTCAGGACTATCTAACTATCTATAGACTTATTATGGTCCTACTGGTATACCTACATGACTTCCTCCTTAAAACTACTAGTTTCCTCAAGTGAACACACAGTTTCCGTTTCTTGCTACTTTGTATTTACCAGATTTATCTATGATTTTGAATGATCCTATTTTTCATTCTCCTTATTGGCATGTCATACCTGCCAAATTACCATAAAAAATTCCTAAGTTTTATGTCCAATCGGGAGAAGACCCAAATAATCACATCATGACTTTCGATCTTTGGTTTTCATCTAATTCATTGATGGATGAATCCATTAGATTACAAATTTTCCAATGAAATCTTACAGGTTTGGTATCCAAATGGTATATTTATTTAACACAGGGATTATTTAATGAATTTAACACATTGGCCATGGCATTCTTAACGCATTACAAATTGTTAATTCGATATGAGATAGGAACTGAAATTTTGAGTTCATTTAAACAATCCTCTTCTACTCACATTTTTGATAATATTCATGAGTGGAGGAGGAGAAGACTCTTAATCAAAGTTCCCCTTTCTAATAAACTATTGGCTGAGTGGTTTACCAAATCTCTCATTGGTCCTATAGCCTGTGATGTTGCCATGGGTGGTGTCGTCACCGAAGAGCAGGCGATTAGTTGTGCTCAATATATGGATCTCATTTATTCACAAACATGCACACTATATGACTTGATCCTTGATGCTCCTCATCCATCTATGAATCCTACCCCAACATCTCCAGTAGCTTCTCACGCTGCTAATGGAATTATTGGCACTTTTTATGCTAAGACTTAGTCTAAACAAGCCAATCATGCCAATCCTAAGTCTACTACTTGTAATGTACAAAATACTCCTAATCCAACTCCTTCCCTTGATAAAACCTCTGAAGTTAATTTGGTTCAATATACACCTATCGGTAAAAACAAAAATAAAAAGAAAGGGAAGGGTAGGAATAAGGAGGACAAAAACAATAATCAACAATCTGAGAAACCCAAAACACATCCTGTTGATGACAAAGACAAACATAAACCTCATTATCCTTTCCTTATCTGTGGTGGGGATCATTATACGAAAGATTTTCCACAACGTGCTGAGGTTACTAAGTTCCTGCAAGGGACCGGGACACCTCCTACACCCATCGTCTTGTCACAATCATTTCCTTCTCATCAACAGGCCCAATTGGTCATTCATGAACAAACTTCTCCCTCTACCACATCTTATGTACTTATGTGTACTGGTGACTTCAACAAGAACGAAGTTGTAGTCGCAACTTGAGCCAAAGATTATTCTCCTTTGAAAGAGAAAGTTGATGACTCACCACCTCCCTTGGTTCAACCTCCTCCACCAACTTGACCTCCAAACGATCCTCTTCATCTCGAACAACTGGGCCTAGATACAGTTCTTTGTCCTCCTCCCAAGGGAATTGTTTGAAAGTCATCATTTAATCCTCACACATGTGGTGCCCCAAACTATAGTATTGTAGAAGCGCAAGCACCTTCTACAATGTCGGCCCTCGAAGTCCTTCAAAGTTGTCCTACTCAACGAAAGGCGTTGTTAAAGGCTATTCATGGAATTGATCGTACTGATACCAATTTGATAATATTTGACTTGGAAGATCATATTCTAATGCTTCCTCCTCAATTAGTGTTTCAGATACAAGTTTTTGTGGAAAATAAGAATATTTTTCGAGCCGTTATTGACGAAGGAGCTTCGACTTGCGTCATGTTCATCACTTGTTGGAAATCTATTGTCTCTCTTGCCCTTACCGAGTCACAAAATACTCTTAAGGATTTTAATGGTACATGATTTAAACCTTATGGTGTTCTTACTTATTTGTCTATTATGTTAGAAGGTAAGGCGATTAATGTCGAGGTTGAGGTATTTGATGCACCTCTTGATTACAACCTTCTACTTGGCCATAGCTAGATTGATTCCATGCACGTAGTTGTTTCTACTCTTTTCCATGTGTTACTTTTCCCACACCAAGGAAAAGTCATTACTGTCAATCAAATGGCCTTCTTTAATTCTGATTCATGTATTAGAAATGTACCTTTCATTTTGAAAACACCTCCCGGTTATGAGAATGTTGGCGTGGGTCTCTTAAAGGATTCAATGTTAATGGATACATTTCCTATTCCACCACCCGATATTCCTCCTCCTTTTGTCGCCTTGAATAACATGATCTTGACCTTTGTTAGTGAAACCCTTGAGTATTATGAACCATGGATAGTTCTTATCTATGAAAAATGTCTTCGTTACGATGACCAAATGCCTTTGAGTCCAGTAGAATTGGCTTATCAATCAATTCAATCAGCAACTCCTTCTCCTCCTTCTCTTTGTGATACATCTCCTGATCTGTTTCATGTGATATTTTCCACTGATGAGATGATCATGAAAATCATGTCTATGGGATATACTCAATGGGATGATGCGCATCATCATTCTATTTTCTTCCTGGAACCTGAGACCATAGAGAGTTACGAACGAATTTTGACTCCGTCTACCATTGTTGTTATTTCCTCTGTTCCTGAATCAACACACGATGTTTTGTATGAAGGGAACTTGGGTAATATTTCACCTATTTTCCCTCTTGACATATCGATTAAACCCGGAGTCATGGAGAATTTTCATATCGGTGCCTCATGTTATACTGATGAGGTCCGCACTTATAAATCCCTTTTCCAGGAATTTCTTGACGTTTTTTCCTGGAGTTATGAAGAAATGCCTGGTATTGATCCTGATATTGTTGTGCATCAGATTAAGACTTAGTCAGATGCTAAAACCGTTTGACAGAGACTTCCCCCAGTACATCCATGCAAAGATGCTACTATTAAGCTTGAAGTTGAGAAACTTCTTAACGCCAGTTTTGTGTATCCTGTGGCTTTGACCAATTGGGTGTCCAATCTTGTTTCGGTTAATAAAAAACAAGGCACGATCCATGTTTGTGTAGATTATAGGGATATAGACAAATCTTGTCCCAAAGACAATGATCCAGCCCCTTTCGTTGACCAGATAGTTGACGACTATGCCGAGAGTGAAATGATCTCCTTGATGGATGGTTTCTCTGGCTATGATCAAATCAATATTTTGCATGTGGATCAACATAAGACTATTTTTATTTTCCCTTGGGGAAGCTTCACATACTGGAAACTACCTTTTGGTCTAAAAAATGATGGTGTGACTTTTCAGTGCACTATGTCTTACACTTTTCATGACATTAAGCATATTGTACAACCCTATCGAGACGATCTACTGATGCATTCTATGTGCCGTCAAGATCACCCAACGCATCTACGGGCCATTTTTATATGCTATTGTTATTATCACATACGATTGAATCCACACAAATGTGTTTTTTGTGTGGAGTCTAGATGACTTCTTGGTTTTATCGTGTCTATACATGGGATTAGAGTAGACCCCCTGAAGGTTGAGGCTATTCTCAATTTACCTCCTCCTTCCACGCTATGCCAACTCCAAAGTTTGCAAGGGAAGGAAAACATTTTACATCGATTCATTCCCAACTATGTTGAATTAACAAAAGGATTTACTCGGCTTCTTAAGAAAGGTTACTATTTTTTATGGGACGAAACTACCAACAGATTCTTTGAATATTTGAAACTCGCCTTAACCCATACACCACTACTATTTCCACCTGATTATAGTCAATATTATTTCTTGTACTTAGCTACTTTGAAATCTACCATTGCTATGGTTCTAGTCCAAGAGGATGATTCACACGATGAACATGTTATATACTATTTGAGTTGGAGTCTTACAACCACTGAAAACAAATATTTACATGTGGAGAAATTGGCCTTGGCAGCTGTTCAATTTTTTCGTCACTACATCTTATTACATAGAACCACAGTCATTTATGATTGAAACACCATGCAACACATCCTTACTCGACAATTTCTGGGGGTAATGTACTCTAAATGGATAGTTATTCTCCAAGAGTTTGATTTGGAGTTTGAACGCGCTAAGTCAAAGAAGCCTTTGGTTTTTTCCGAATTGATATGTGACCTTCCCTCTATTGAAACAAAAATTATGGCAGAGGATTCCTTACCTGATGAATCTCTCTTTCTGATTAGTTCAGACGACATATGGTATGGAGATATTATAATTTATCTCCAGACCCAAACTTTCCAGCCTGATATTTCTAGTACAGATCATCATTTAATTTGGTATCAAGCCCGTCAATACATTATCCTTGGTGATACCCTTTACGGCCGTGGTATTGATTCCATATTTCGACGATGTATCACCTATGATGAAGCCGAGAAAGATTTGAATGAATGTCACTCTAGAGCATGTGGCGTTCATATGTCTAAGTATGTCATTGCCCAAAAGATCTTACATTCTGGTTATTTCTGGCCTTCATTGTTTAAGGATTGCATTATTGCTGTCCAGAAATGCCACACTTGTCAAACCTACAACAATAAGATCTGATCTCACCCTACTCCTCTTCACCCTGTAGTTTCCATCGGTCCATTTTCTAAATGGGGTATTTGCTTCTTGACATGTAACCCTCAATTGACTGGGGGGCATGGATACACTATTGCAGTTATGGATTATTTCACTAAGTGGGCCAAGGCGATGCCTACATTTGATAATACTAGGAAAACTGTTGCGTTATTCATATTCAATCATATTGTTACTAGATTTGGTGTCCCTCAAGCCATCGTCACTGATCATGGTAGTCATTTTTGCAATTTCATGATATCTAAACTTACTAAGAAGTTGGGTCTTCAACATGAAAATCAACCCCCTATTATCCACAGGCCAATGGCTAGGTTGAAACAATCAACAAAGGTCTCACTACTATGCTTCGACGGATGGTAGGAATTCACAAGTAAGGTTGGCACACGATGTTGTTCTCAACATTGTGGGCCTATCGGACATTCGTTAAATATACCACGGGATTCACACCTTTCCAATTAGTATATGGTATTGAAGCAATTTTGTCGATTGAATGGGAAATCCCATCTTTAAAACTAGTTGTCGAACTTCTCCCTAACACCTCAGCTAAAGAGGAACGTCTTTTTTATTTGATGCAATTAGAAGAAATCCATCATGATGTTGCCTTGATCATTGAAACTAAGAAAAAGCGTGTCAAAGCTCAATATGACAAGCATGTCAAACCACTTGTATTTTCTTAAGGTGATCTAGTTCTCCTTTACAAACAAGATCGTGATTTACTAGGGACCGTTAAATTCAAGCCCATGTGGCGGGGTCCTTATATTGTGAAATGAGTGTTGGATAAAGGGGATTATGAGCTCGTTGATTATGATGGAATTTCTTTGAGTGAACCCAAAAATGGGCTTTAGTTGAATAAGTACCATGCTTAAATCATTTTTGCATGAGTGTTGTGTATTTTTAGTGTATCATACTCTTGTGTTCTTTTTCATTTTTGGTTTTGCCATTTAGCTTCTTACCTTGAGTTGTGCTTGGTTTCCATATGTCAGTGTCTTCACTACCCTATATCGGCTTTGCTGATGGCACTAGTCGTAGTACTCAAAACTTAGCATTTGCAGCTTGGGAAATCTATGCACCTACAGATGAATTGATCAGTCTACATGGTGTTTGCGTTGGTCATGCAACTAATAATATCACGGAATATAGTACAATTATCGAGTTGTTAATTGATGATGTTTCACTTGGAATCCATCATCTTATTGTACGACTTGATTCACAGTTAGTAGTACTACAATTGAGTAACATTTATTCCATCAGAAGTCCTACTTTGTTAAGGGTATATTTACGAATTCGCCTCTTGGAACGAAATTTTGATTACATCAAATATCAACACATTCCTAGATGTCTAAATACATTGATAGATGCATTGGCTAATTATGTGTTAGACAAAAATTTGACACAATTATAAATCCAATCACACTTTTTACAAAAACAAGTAAGCCAATAGGAACTTTATATTTATAACGATAAAGGTTTACAAAAAGTATTTGTATGAAGACCAAAATATCAAAAATGTGAAGCTCATGGCTTCATGTACAAAAAGAATCAAGGATGTTGCTCACTGTAACAAGTGACTGCCCATGCTACTCTACAGAGCAGTCGACCGATAGATGAAGATATGCTCACTGTGTGGCGTTGATAGTGCCTAAGAAGCTCATCCACCATGGCATCATGGACATGCATGGTTAGTCCCTCCAGGTTCTATTCTATAACCTCAAGATCTGTGGCAGCTACCCCTACTACAACACCTCTCTCTTTGCACCTCTAGATGGGAGATGGTCCCAGCAGACGATAAGGCCCCACCTCTGCATTGTTGAGAGCACTCGATTAGTCATCGGATAATTAATACAAAATAACATTTTATATAATTAAAATATCAAAAACATTATATAAACAAAAAAATCCTTCTTACCTATGTCCCCCCACTGGGATCCATTAGGAAGAGCTTGTTATGAACATAAATATACATATAAATAGATATTCAGAACATAATAATTAATTAATAAATAATAACTATTAATAATGAAAGGACATGTCTCAAAGGACATGACTATTGGTTAAGGGCACCCCTGCATGGGTATATACATTATCCCTCATTCTCAATTGTATATCATCTCATCTATTCATATTATATATATTATTCTTACATGGATTATTATGTTATATTCCAAGTATTTTGGATAATTCTTGTGTGAGCGAACTTTGTTCGTCTCATTTGGTATCAGAGGTTCATTTTTCTGATCCCGACCTTTGTCCAATCTCTTTATTAGACCTTGTCTAAACTGGATTTTGGCCAACCATACTTCATTCATAGTTTCTCTTATTTTTTTCGGGTCATTGACCACACTGACTTTTTCCCATTTAAAATTTTATGCATAAAAGACATTCCACTGCCACTTTCAAAAAAAAAAAAAACTATTATTCTGCTGCAATAAGAGTCAAAGAAAAATAACTAGATTGGTTTGTCAAAATTCTGCTGAAGAAAGTGTTTCTGTTGTAATTTTAAAGTCTAGACATTCTGTTGAAAAAAAATAAAAAATAAATAAATATCATTCTGCTACAAATTCTGTAAGGAATCAAGGAAAAACAAATAACAATAAAAACAAAAAAGTAACACATTCCATACAAAATTAGAGTTCTGCAAATTCATAGATCAGGAAATTACAGTGAAAATTGCAGCTGTACAATACTCAATTGACAATCAATTGTAAATCTGTCCATACATAATTGAATTCAAGCATAAATTTCACAAAATTTTGGACAGTCCGTACAATCATCTCACAACTCATCTTTCCATACAACCACTAGTTGATTTCAGCAATCAATTTGTTGGAATTTCCTCCGTACGATCATTCTCCATTATCCGTACACAGTACGATTCGATCTGTACCAACTCTGGACATCAATTACCACCACGTTCGTACCTCCCAACCGTCGTACATTTTTTTCCCTCAAAGTTGTTCATCCATACTCTTATCCGTATGCCGCCACTCTTCAAACAATCACATCTTTTAATTATCTAAGTTGAGTATAAAGGTGATTGAATATTTAAATAATGACTAAGTCGATTGGATAATTTATAAATTTATATAAGGTATATAAACTTTACCTTTTAAAACATAATTGAAAAATATATATCAATATATTAAGTGAAGATAGTGGGTCGACTTGGTCTTGAAAAAATAAATTCAAAGGATTGAACACATCACTTTTGAAAATATATATTAATATATTAAGTGAAGATAGTGGGTCAACTTGGTCTTGGAAAAATAAATTCAAAGGATTGAACACATCACTTTTGAAAATATATATTAATATATTAAGTGAGGATAGTGGGTCGACTTGGTCTTGGAAAAATAATTCAAAGGATTGAACACATCACTTTTGAAAATTAATATTAATATATTAAGTGAATATATTAATAAAAAGTTATATCTACAAGTGGTGCATAATTATTAAAAGGATTACTGTAATTTAAAAAAAAAAGTAGAAGTGAAAGGATCAAAGTTATATGGATTATTTAATAATAAGAATAAAAGGAAAGTTAAGTAATCCAATACAAAGAGGCATAAAGTATTTATGTGAAGACAAAAAGTGATTGGTGAAAAAATAAATAAATAAAGTTAAAAGTACAAAGAAGGAAAAAAAGAAAGGTAGAAGTGAAAAGGGATCACTACTATCAAAAGTTATTAAAAGGGTGATATAAAAAAATAAAATAAAAATTCCCAAGTCCAATTCAAGTTATAAAAAAGTACAATTCAAAATGGAAGGATGAATATTCCCTCATACTTATAAAAAATATGTGGATCCCTTATTAAAAGTTAATGGGATTATTCAAGGAAAGAATATCAACATTGTTATTTACCCGACCGCTAGGAAAAATCACATTAATGTTGACCTCGCAAACCAATTAATGGTTTTAGAACCAAATATAATTGAAAATGACACATGTCTTTCTGACGAGAAATATTAAATTAATAAGCTACAACTATCTTTTGGTGATTACAAATTCATAGGTCAATTCAATGTGGTATCAATGTATCAAGACAGTGTTGATATAATTCTTGGGTCAACTTGGGTAGATATATTGGGTACCTTTGTTTTCAACACAAGGAGAAAGTTTTTGACATTTTCTTATAGGAAGAAGAAAATCACATTACAGGACATTACAATGAAGTCGATTTCAGAAGCTCCATCATCAGAAGACCTGAAGGACATATCATAGATGATCCTTCAATATAACTAGGAGTCAATACAAAAGTTGCAAGATCGACACAAATAAAGTGACAAGATCATCATTGAAAAAGACGAAGAGATTTACCGCCTAAGAAATCATAATCAGAAACTACTTGCAAAAATCATGAACTCTAAGGAGAAGAAGCAATCTTTTCAAAAGTTGGAACAAGAAAATCAAGGTCTCAAAGAGAAATTAACCAAAGAAAAGGAAGAAAGCTCTTGCCCAAGGAACCTTAATCAAAATTTACTAGAACAAATTAAAATCTTAAAGGATGAAAGAAAGGAGAATCTAGAATAAAAAAATAAAGATGACAAGTCAGAAGATAAAAAAGAACTTTTGCGATTAAAACAACATAATCAATATTTACTAACACAAATTAAAAGACTTAAGCATGATAAGAAGTCTTTACAAGAAGATCTAGATCGCAAAACTTCAATAGTTGATAAAGAAACAATGACCGAACCTATGGAGCTGGAGAAGTCTTTAGATGTAAAAATCTCAAATCTGGATAAAGGAATTAATACAGATCTAGTAAACCTTACAACTCATGTAAAGAGGTCTTCAAATGTCGAAGTAAAAAAAATCCAGGGGTATAAAGAAGACTCAATTCCAAAAGATCATCAAGAAAAAACTACAAGTATATGAAGTAAAGATCAAGTTGCAAGGATGGTTTATCGACATCCTAATCACAAAAGTCGATACTTAAACCAATCATTGTATCAACATAAACAAATAAATGCCATGTCGAATAATATTACTTCCACTACAAGTGCGGGTCAAAATAGAAGCTATCATGGGAGTAGAAATGTATCAAGTTCTTTCCAAGAACCCTATAAAAACCCAAATTCGCAGAAGATCGAATTAGGATGGGCAAACTCCTTTACAATTCGACAGTTCTGCTCAGCTCTTAGAAGATCCTATCATCTTAGGTCCTTAATGATTACTAACTCAATAATGAAGAAGAATGAGACAATAATTACAAGGTAGCGCAAAAGATAAGTCTTCCATAAAGTATGGTTTGAGGACAAAGCATTTTTAAGGGGAAGGCAATGTTATGAACATAAATATACATATAAATAGATATTCATAACATAATAATTAATTAATAAATAATAACTATTAATAATGAAAGGAAATGTCTCAAAGGATATGACTATTGGTTAAGGGAACCCCTCTGTGGGTATATAAACGAGCCCTCATTCTCAATTGTATATCATCTCATCTATTCATATTTTATACGTTATTCTTACATGGATTATTATGTTATATTCCAAGTATTTTGGATAATTCTTGTGTGAGCGAACTTTGTTCGTCTCAGATCTAGATCTGGATCCCCACAGAAATCTACCTCGGCATATACATAATCTTCCACCATGAGCAACCGATTCCTCAGCCACTGGAAGAAGACATCGTCATACTTGACGATGGGAACACCACCATGTTGAGCCATAAGATCCACCCACCTCTTCATCCGTGGATCCTGTGGAGTGGGTATGCCCCACTCCACTTGTAAATGTAGGAAAGGAATCATCTCTCGAAAGAAGGACACCAAAATAGACCCATATACAAATTCCTTCAACCAACTGTTTCGACACTTTGTAAATTGTTTTTTCATGCTTTTCAGGACCCCCTCACACCAGTTGAAGACTCTGGGTTCCATGCACTCTATCGTATACTAAAAATGAATCTACAAATCCATATGGAGAGGTGCACTCCCTACCATGCGAGTAATGGTGTAAAGGATAATCCGCAATGGTATATCTCGAACATCTTTGATGGCTACCTTGCCACTGTGTTTCTCGGTACCTGACACACAATGATGGCAAACGTAGTAATCCACAGGTTCACCTCCACCCCTCCTTCCCATGAGCGATACCCATGAATCATGGTGAGATATCCCTGTTAGGAAATAGATATCCTCTATATCTATTGTGAGTGTGTGGAAACCCACGCAACCGATTCCTCAGCCACTGGAAGAAGACATCGTCATACTTGACGATGGGAACACCACCATGTTGAGCCATAAGATCCACCCACCTCTTCGTCCGTGGATCCTGTGGAGTGGGTATGCCCCACTCCACTTTAAAATGTAGGAAAGGAATCATCTCTTGAAAGAAGGACACCAAAATAGACCCATATACAAATTGCTTCAACCGACTGTTTTGACACTTTGTAAATTGTTTTTTCATGCTTTTCAGGACCCCCTCACACCAGTTGAAGACTCTGGGTTCCATGCACTCTATCGTATACTAAAAATGGATCTGAAAATCCATATGGGGAGGTTCACTCCCTACCATGTGAGTAATGGTGTAAAGGATAATCCGCAATGGTAGATCTCGAACATCTTTGATGGCTACCTTGCCACTGTGTTTCTTGGTACCTGACACACAATGATGGCAAACGTAGTAATCCATAGGTTCACCTCCACCCCTCCTTCCCATGAGCGATACCCATGAACCATGGTGAGATATCCCTGTCAGGAAATAGATATCCTCTATATCTATTGTGAGTGTGTGGAAACCCACGCAAAATGCCTGTTCGTTCACATCCCACATATGAACCAAATACTCTAGAAGCCTCAACTGGGCTCTCATGCCCTGAATCTTGAAAAATTTGAGTAACCCACATTGCCTTAGAGCCATTACTGTCCCCGGGTCATTCTTGGTGAAATAATATACTTCTTCATGCTCTCGCTCACACCACTCCATCATTTTGACCAAGGAAATCATGCCAAGGAACATTAAAAGAAAGTTAGAAACATAAAAATTCTTTACTGGGGTTTTTTCTAGTTAGGTTTATCTTTTTAAATTTTTGGTTGCAGTCATCGCAGGGATGCACATTCACACAGAGAGACGCCATCGCACCCTGCCTATAGGGTCACCTAGGATGATGCAAGATCATCGCAGTTCACGATATAGTGCACCTGCGACGATCTCAACGCACATGTAGCCCCAAAAAATCGACCCAATACACAAATTTGACCAATGAAAAAAAAAATTGAAACCATGAAAAGATGAAGAAGAAAAAATTTACCTATTTGACGAAGATGATTCACAAAATTATCCACCACACACTCCGCAATAAATAGTTGAAATTCAGGATGAGAAAAGGATTTGGAACAATATTTGGGTAAATTTTCAAACGAAATGGTAAAATGGTGTTTTTGCCTATTTTATTGTTTTTTACCACTTTTCATTTGCAAAATTATATTATCTTTATATTTTATCCATTACCTAAAGTCTTAACAACTTGACAAAGTGTTGAATTTTACAGATTAAAAGGTCTATAGACGAGATGTTGGAACAAGGGTCCACCCCTTTTTGATTTGTTTTTGCATATTTTTCTTATGTACAGATCCTTTTAGAGTTTTTCAGGAAAAACTCTAAGCAGAGTCTTAATTCTTTCTCACGCTCATGAAACCATGAGAATGAAATCGTGTAGTCTTTTGTCATTTTTTCGAACTCGCATTGGTAATATGAAAAACGAAAAATGATGGAGTATCCTTTAAGCTCTTTTCTAGCTCCCTAAAAATGAAAATATGGCCGAGCGAACTTGTTCTTTTCACACTCGTAAAAGTATCTGAAGAAAACGTCTGATGAGTGGTAAGTTATCTCTTTTTCAGTCTCATCATACTAAATTACGAAAAAGGATCTGATGGAGTTCTCTTTAAGTGTTTTTCAGACTCTCTAAAAATGAAAAACCCCTGAGTTTTCTTCTTTGGAATCATTAAACAAAAATCGAAAGACCCATATGGGATCAAACCACTCCTTCTTAGGGTTCGTTAAACATACTCCGAGGGACTCGTCTGAAGGATGAGATTACATATACAAGCATATGTTATCCTCCTCAATCTTGCGTAAAAATAAAGAGGTACTTGCCATAAATGGTGGGGGAAAATTGGGAAAGAAATGTGTCTCTGTATTTAAGTTAGTGGCAGTAATAGTCGCTCTTGAACATGACACCCCCCTTCATCACTGTATCTAGGTTGGGAAATCCATTTTCCTCTCATTTGACCATCCACAAGTTCATATGTTGGGTCTTCCTTGAGTCAATGCTACCAAGACAATTGTTGTGTCGTTCATATGTTCAAGAGAAGTCCAACCTAAATAAGCCTTCTATTGAGTCAACCATCTGCAGAATTTTCTACCATGTCATCCTTCTCCGAGTAAATTCTGAATCACTTCATACTCTGATGTACTTCAAATATATTACATATTTCATGTCATTGATGGGGGATACATCAATGACCTCCTATGATGAGTCTTTTCCTGTCGAATTCAACTCATTATCCGGGAACAAGACTTAGAAATCATTTATTACCTTAGAGCCTTCATGCCTCAATGGAAGGTTTCTTCGCTTTCAACAGTGGGTTCACATCATTGACCCCTAATTGGAATATTCCATTGAGTGTTCAACTTCAACTCATTTATTCACATTCGTTGGATTGTACTAGGGTACCTTGGGAGTCATTGACATCAATGGTGATTTCCCTCGCACTTGTTAACGGTTTTCATTAATGACTGATAATCAAGTGGTTTCTACCATGTTCGACTTCGACACCTGTAATCACATGGCCAGATTTGTACTTAGAGATGATGGAAGTGAATACCTTGGATCTCATCATTTTGGTCTAGGTTGCGATGGAGTATTCATAAGTTTGTACTGACACATAGATCCATTGTGTATGTCTCTTGGCTATGTCTAAATTTTAATTCTTGTAGAGCATAGATCCATAGTGTACTCCTGGTGGCTATGTTTAATCATGATGACATGGATCCACGGTGTATGTTTAGTTTCCATGACTCACTTGACACTTACGATTAGAGTCACTTGTAGTATGAGCATGGGAATTCCTACCTTAGAAAATGGTATGTTATTATGCAAATGCTTGATTGTTTGCAAGTTCCTGATCAATCCGCTCCTTGTTTTCAACACACACATTCTACAAAGTATTTCAGTTGTCACGAGTTCCAACTTCATACTTTGGGGGGAATTCTGTTACACATTCACTACTACATATGGGCGGATTATTCCACGAAAAATTTCCACGCTTCAACTAGTTTCATATTTTTTTTAAACATGGCAGGATTTTCGTCGATATTGCCATGAAAGTTCATCGTAATATTGACGAAAATCTTATTTAAATCTAGTTCGGATTTTCATCGCTATAGCGACTAAATTTCGTGGCAATAACAACGTAAATTTTTCTTATCTCATTGGTTGGTGTTAACGGCTAGTTGACTATTTTATCTATATATACGTGACTTTAAGAGACTTTGCGACACAATTGCTATAGTTGCGACACTGTTCTTGGCTTTTGTTTGAGCTGTTTATTTTTTCTGTCACCCACCGGTTGAACAAATCC
>ML784765.1:744298-760518 GCA_009831015.1 Picea engelmannii | reverse complement strand
TTAGTGTTTTATATTTATTTTTAATATTTTGTTTTTTAATTATTGTTTTAAAAACAAAATTAAATACTTTCCATACTTTTTGGAGATAAACTATGTAGACAGTTTTGAAAAGTCCAACATTTCGAGTGGACACTCCACCCATCATTAAGGAAAAAAAAAACTCAATAATATGAAAAGAGTATGTTGAAGAATATATTTATAGGGTAAGAATGGGAGATAGTCGTTGATAGAAGAAGATGACATTGTGAAAGGATAATAAAGTAAGAAAAAATAAAATAAAGGATCTAACTGTTGATTAAAAAATATTAAAATTAAAACTAAAATAAGGGATCTTGATAATAAGTCGACCATGGAGAATATTAAAAGAAGAGATCTCCAACAAGTTAACCATTGATCAAGATTGAACTAGTTATGTTAGAATAACACCTACCGTTAGGATAGAGAGAAAAATAATAAGAAGATCTTTTAATAAATTTGTTAAGATCTTTTAATTTTAATTTTAAATATTTCTTATTCAACGGTTAGATCCCTTATTTTAATTTTTCTTATTAAATTTTTCTTTCACAGTGTTCTCTTCTACTCTCAACCACTATCTCTCGTTTTTACCCTATAAATCTATTCTTTCACATACTCTTTTTGTATTATTGGGCTTCTGTTGTCCATGATGATGGGTGGAGTGTCCACTAGAAATGTTGGACGTTTCAAAATTGTCTACACAGTTTATCTCCATAAAGTTCCATGGAAATTATGATTAACAATGAAAACATGCACACTTAGATTTTTAAATACTTGTTTTTTAAGTATTTGTTTTTTAAATTGTTATTTTTTAAAATTTTAATGTGTTTTTTTTTAATTGTATTTTTTAGTTATTTAAAAAATAATTAATGTTTATATAGTTGTTTAAATAGTATATATCCNCATTTTTTTTTAAATTTTATTTTTATTATTTTTTATAATTTATACTTTTTCTTTTCTTTAAATATTTCTTTTTATTTTTAAAGAAATTGTTTTTAATTTTAATTTTTAATTTAAAATGAATGTTTTTATTTTTTCATCGAGGATTTTCCTTTTTCTTTAGTGTTTAGTCTTATTTATTTATTTTTATTTTTTACAATTTTTTTTACAATATAATTGAAGTTTTGGGTGATAGTTTATAAAATGTTGCATTTTCAAGTCTAAAAAAAGGGGGTGCTACTAATAGCACATATTTTCAATTTGGGGGTTGGTTTTCAGATTTTGGTTCCAAGCGTATTGGTTGTTGTTGATGCTAGGATCTGTCAAGACTAGAACAACAACCTCATAAGGACATCAATCCACCTTTGTTTTTAGAGAGGTGATTCTCCTCTTTGGCTAAAAGATATATCTTTGAATATCTTAGATTAGGGAGAACACTAGGCAACAACTCCCAAATGTTTATTGCTTGAATCTATATGAAAATGGTTCTTCAATAACCTAGTATGATCTTTATGTGCAACAAAAATCATTTTACAATAAGAAAAAATTGAAGGAGGGTTTCAACATCAGAACTAAATTGTGATCAACATCACACACAATCTTCTTAGTCATATACAAATACATCCATGTCTTCTTCATGAAAAATATGATAGAATAATTTAATCATCTCAAATAATTTTAAAAGAGTACTGCTATCAAGATCAAAAGAGAATTTGATAGGTCAACCTCAAATATATCATACTTAAAACTCAAAGTTACAAGATACAGTCAAGATCAACCCCGAAGGATTTTTTTGTGGAGTTTATTCATGAAAAAATTTCTTCATTACAAAACCTTTGACAGACATATATAGGGTTGTAAATACTCCATGATTGTACAATAAAAGTATCTATAATAATACAAGAAGAACACTCAAGAACTCAACCTTGTGCCCAACTCTGAGATTCAAGCATAAAGCTATGAGAAATGGTGTAGAAGAAGAAAAAGAGTGGAGAATATGGAGATTTATTTCCTTTGATTAGAAGCATCGTTGTACATTCATGGTTGTGATTTCTTATTTCTCTGATATTTTTCCTTGCCCCACTGACAATTTTGATTCTTTGACCATTTGATGTAGCCTCTCTTCTCTTTTTAAGAAGAGATTTTCTAACTACTTGAGTAGTTAGGGTTTTCTTCCTCTCTTGAAATTCCCATACAAGTTTTTTCTTGAAACATTCCATTTAATTAGTGCCTCATTAATTCCTCATTAATGAAATTATATCATAAATATATACATATCTAAAATGGGTCCCTTTTCCCTTTTAATAAAAAAATTTAAATAAAATTTTATTTTCACAAATTAATTAATTTCCTATTAAAAATAGGAGGCCTGTGTTTTAATTTTCTTGGAATGATAATTAATTTTTTAGCCATATAAATCACTTCTGATGTGATATTCATCACTTTTGACACTGTGCCTAGGACCAAACTTTGGAATAGGTTATAAGAGATACAAGTTTTGTTCAGGTTGAGAGCTACTATGGTAAGGTTGTATGAGAATGTTATTGCCAAGTTTAGGAGCAGTGAAGGTTGGTCAGAAGAAATTAAGTTCAATATAGGATTCAAACATGTTAGGATATTTAGACACTTAGGAGTTAATTAAGATCATTTTGGTCTAATGTGTGATTAGGTAAAAGTGTGTTTCTTTAGTATGCATTAGTATGCATTTGCAGTTAGGTAATATGACGATCACAATACATTCCCGACATAGATTTATCCAATGGTTCATATTCTACTGGATCTTAACAACTACATTGATCCATGGATTAACACCTGATTGGTCCATGATCTATATTTAAAGAGCATGGAGGGTCATTTACGAATGATCGATTGTGAGAAACTCTCTTGTAAATCTCTCTGTAATATTTTTATTTTTCATTAATAAATTGATCCAAGTGGCCATGGTGGCTGGGGCCATGGATGTCTCCCCACAGGGGTTTTTCCACATAAGAACATCAATTTGCTGATCTTTGATCTAGCTGTGTGAGTGGTTACTAAAGGTTTTGTCCTCCGTTGGAATACTTGTGTTGTTGAACATGCTATTAGAGCGCATTTGAAGACTCTATTTGGTTGTAGACCGATACCTTGAAGTTGTATTGTCACATCTCCGGTTTCTACTATTTCCATACATTTATGTTGGGTAGGTGTTATATTGTTTGCATGTGTGTCGAGGGGTGTGTCATATTTGATGACTGCATATGATGATCCCACCCACTGTTTCTCTTTGTGGGCATGTGAACTAGGTTCTTCCCAAGGGGGGGTCCCAGGGGGGCCATGATTTCCCCCCCCTGGTTATGCGAAGTGTTCAGGACAGTGCCCCAAAATTGTTTTTTGGGCGATTTTTGTTAGTTTAGTGTTTTTCGCTATTTTTAGCGGTTTTCTAAATTAATCTCGGATTAAGGGATTAGGGTTTTGGTAGCTACGAAATACCTAAAATATTTTATCTATTGTATTGTAAATGGTGAAATTAATACAATGAAAACTTGAGAGGTGTGACACCAAGGAAGGATGATTTTCTCTCGATTAAGGGTTTCCAATGTAAATCTTTGTGTACTATGTGTATAAGCCATTGATTAATTTTTTTTTTACTTAAGAAAATATATGCATTGCTTTAATTCATAGGTTTAAAACTTACATGTGGTATCAAAGCATGTTTGTGGATTTATGGGGACACCTTTTTTGCTAAGGGTTTGGTTCGGTCTTGATAGATCAAGTTTATCTTGGATCTGTGATAAAATCAGGTTCAGTGGGAGATTTACAGTGGTGATTCGTGTGTTGAAAGTAAATTGAGAACAATTCTAGAATCGAGATTGAGAAGTTTAAAGGTCGAAACTTTGAGCTATGGAAGCTCAAGATGGAGGACCTTATTGTAGACAAGGAACAATGGATTGTTGTGGATCCTGGTATACAACCTATTGGTACAAAAACTAGTGGTACACAATCTACTAGCACATAAACTACTAGTAATCAATCTACTGGTATGTCAAAAGAATATTGGGAGAAGATGGATAAAAGAGAAAGGAGTATGATTTGAGTCTGCCTGGTATATTCGGTGTTACTGAATGTGTCGAGAGAATCTACAACCAAAGAACTAAGGGAAAAGTTGGGGAATTTGTATCAGTCAAAGTCCCTGGTAAACAAGTTGTTTCTTTGAAATAAGTTGTATCATATTAGGATGTAAGATGGTGATTATGTGACAGAGCATATAATTTCCTTCAATACTCTAGTAAGTCACCTTGTCTTTGTTAATATTATTATTTCAAAAGAAGATAACTATATTACTTTGTTATGTTCTTTTCCAAACTCTTAGGATAATCTGGTTGTAGCAATTGGTAGTACCACTCAATCTACATTGAAGTATGAGGAAGTAGTTGCATCCTTGTTATCGATGAGGTGGAAAATCATGGATATTCATAGCGTAGATGCTTTAAATATAAAAGGTCATTCCAAAGATAGGAATAAAATAAGGCTTCAGGGGGGGATATATAAATATAAAGGTAAATATAAATCTCTAGGAAAATATTTGAGGAAATGATGGAAATGTGGTAAGTCTGGGAATTATAAGAAATATTGCAAGTCTAATAATGTTGATAAAGCAAAGTGATCTACTGATGCCTCTTCCATAGAGGTGAAAAAATTCACATAATAAGGAGGTGATGTTAACTTGGAATCTATAGGCACACATGCAAATTGTTATGTATGTTTAATCGACTCAGGTGTGTCCTTTCATATGAATCCTCTTAGGGAGTGGTTTTGTGAATATAAAAAATATGATGGTGGTGTTGTCTTCCTAGGAGATGACTCAACAACCAAAATGATGGGATCTGGAAGAATTAAGTTGTCGTTGAAAGATGGAAGGATTAGAACTCTCCCTAGAGTTTTTCACATTGCAGATCTAGCCAGGAGCCTAATATCTATAAGTAAGTTGGGTGATGCAGGTGTGGATAATTTATTGGGAAAGGGAACTTGCAAGATGGTATGAGGAGAAATGGTGTTGATGAGGGGAGTTATGTGTGGAACGCTATACAAGTTATTGGAAATAAATTTTACTGATGGCTATAAAAATTCTATTGTCGATGAGGAGAGAAATAAATAAGATATGATTGATGAGCCTCATTATTGTAAATTCTAAAGGCTCATATTTGACATAATTTTCCACCACAAAATGGCTTATTTTTTTGCTTTTGACCATATTTAATAGTCATTAATGGGTATTTTGTATGTTGCTTAATGAATGTATGATTGAGGTGGATCTTTATGTATAATATACCTTTTAGCACTAATTGTTTTGGAAAAAGACATGTGTTCCACCAACCAGGTCGAACTAGAGGAGTTAAGGGCACCAACCTCCTAGAAACAAGGGATTTTGTCCCCTCAAATGAGATGTCAGCCAAATATCAAGGGAAACTATATACACCTACCTCCAAGATCACTCCTTATGCATTTATGACCACCTCTGATCAACAATAGTTCAAAAATACAGATGTAAAGGGATGAGATCCCTCATTTACTAATCACTCTCCTTAATTTAGGAAGAGAGTTTGAAGTCTCTAGTTATATATAGGCCTATAGTCTAAGAGAGGAGGATAGATAATTTATGGAGAAGCATTGTATGGATATGTTCTCCAAGAATTTTTGCTGAATACTAAGAACTTTGATGTTCCCGATGTACGGTTGATATTTATGAATAAAATGGTTTTTCCTTTAGTCCATTAAGAGTTCTTTTTAGGTTCCTTGTGCTTCTTGGGTAGGGCCCATCCAAGAGGGATTGAGGACCCTTTTTACTATTTCTATATCTTTCATGCATATTATTTGTTTCTTAGATAGTTTTTCATTCTCCATTAAAGTTAGATTTAACTTTTCATGATAAATTTCCATTTCTGTTAAGATTTTGACTAACTGGCCAGTTGTAGCAACATCATATAGAAATGTTCAATAACCTTTTGGAGCACTCCTAAGTGCCTCACAATGATAAGAACCATAGTGTCAATTCATTTATTTTATAGTCTATCTTTCTCAATGCTTTTAAATACTTTCACTATCTTTTTGGACTTCATTTTTCCTCTTGTAGAAACTATGCAGATCCTATAGAAATGCACATTTCCTATATAAATCTCCTGCAGGTTTGTTTTAGCTTCAGATTTTGACTTAGCATAATCTTGTTTTCTTGAAAGAATCAACAAAAAATAAAATAACATTTATACTGATAATTATAAAGGGGTTAGAATTCTTTACTTATGCATTAGTGTAGTTTCATTTCCATTACAGTTTTCCTTCCATAGCTTACAACTCTACTTTTATCATAGATCTTTGTTCTAATTTCATATTAGATACATATTTTTCTTCAGATTAACTTTCATGATTCAGTAATATTTGATGAAGTAGGATAAGTTCTTTTCATGCACTTTGGATTAGCTATACTTTTAGATTGGCGTGTCTCCTTCAAGGAAATCAATTCAGATTGGTGTGTTTCCTTCAAAGAAATTATTTTAGAGCTTTTTTCTATCATTTGATTTCTTGCACATTCACAACATTTGATCATATTTCAAACATTTTCTACTGACAATTGCATATTTCACATACAATGCATAACACCTTTTAAGTTTGTGTGAACCCGAGGTTGACAAGTAAAGTAAGAGACCAAGGGTATAGTAAACATTGTTTTTATTCTTGGGACCATCACTTTCTGGCGCCGTTTCTGGGGAGGTGCTTACGTATGCATGCTATTTTTTTATTTTTTTTTCCTTTGTGTGGTATGGAGAAGTAAAAATGATACCTCATTCACAAGGCCAACCTCACTATGGAATTTCTGTAGTGTAACATCCCAAGTGCTTTCGCTTCGAGTGAGTATTGATAGCTCCTAGTCACACTCTCTTTTTTTTGCATTAAAAATTAGAAAAAAAAAGTTTTTCACTTTCTTTTGACATTCATGAATGACTATACCTAGAGATAGAAAAAGAAAATTTTTACCAAAAACCCCCACCACAAAAAAGGGTCCAAGCAATCCAGAGATTGGTCTTGAAACACTAGAAGATTTCTTGAAAAGGGAAGCTAGAGAATTTGAGAATCTTTCAGAAGAGAATCAGTCCTCAACTTGTTTCATGGTCGGTGAAGAAGAAATATTTGAGTTTACCTAATTTTTATGGAATTTTCTTTGAAGATCCCGATACTTTCTTGTTTGAGTTTGCAGTTATATGCATGACATATGATTACACCATTTATGAACAAAATCTCAAAATATTTCCTTCTACCTTGAAGGATTCAACACTAAGATGGTTTATGAGTTTGGAGGGAAATAACATCACAACATGGGATCAGATGAAAAATACCTTCAATGAAAGATATAGAGACTATTGTAGAGTAATAGATATAAAGGATGCGATTTTTAGAATGACACAAGGACCTGATGAATCTCTAGAATATTTTGTAGAGATATTTCAACTAAGATACAAAAGAGATAAAAATTTCACTCTGGATGAAGATTCACTCAAGCTTGTCTTACTCATCAGAGTAAGAGAAGACTTGATGGAAACATTGAATATCCTATCCAATTGAGATATCTATTATTTGGACTATGATCATATAAAAAAAAAAATCAAGAATCATTCAAGGTCCTCTAGAAAGAAAGGTAGAATAAGTATAGGTTTGATCTCCCCATCTTATAACTCTACAACGCATACAAAGCATGAATTAGTAGGATTAATAGAATATATGAATATTGATATTTTACACTCTTTATCCATGCAATTAGATACAATGCAGATCAATAAGAAATAAGAGGAAGCAAAGAAGGAATTGGATGTCTATTGTCCCAAATGCACTAAAAAGCATCCTAAAAATGAATTCGCTTTATACCTTATAGATGTTTGTGGAATTTGCGAAGAAAATCCTCCAACTAAAAAATGTCCTTTTCCATGTTTGCAAGCTACATTTCGAGGAGCAGAAGAGAATATGGAATCACTATACTTCATCAATCAAAAAAGGCATGGAGGACCAATACCATTCCAAACTTGTTTGAACTTCAATCCTGCTCAAAATTTTAATGCATATAATTTTCAAATGCCTCCTCAACCATGGTATAACCCATCACCTTGGACTAATCCAAACCCTTGGAAATAACTGGGACCTCCAATTCTTCCATACCATTATTTTCCTAGCATGCCACAAAATCAATGGAATCAACCATTACAAGGATGGAAGCCAAAAAATTTCCAACAACCTACATTATTGCCTCCTCCTCAAAACAACACTACTCCAAATAGTGTTCCTCCTAAGCAACCTCAGCTACCTGCTCAACCTGCTCCAAATCCTAACAATAAGCAAGTCCAACCTGTATACAAAAATGATACATATTATTAGACTTGTTATGTGGAATTAGAAGAGTTAAATATGATCCAGGTGGATATCGATAGCCACCCACCTATTCCAACTGTCTCAAAACAGTTTGTTGGCAATTTACTATTTTTAGCAGTTTTTCGGGTCCTAAACTTCCGAGGCCATTTTAAGGGCCTAAATGAAATTTATTCATGATAGGGAAACTCTATGGTAAAAAAAGGTGTTGATTGAGCCCAAAAAATGAATCTCCTCATCGATACCTTTCCAACTGTTAGTGTCAGAAGTCACTCCTAGATTGCTTGCAGGAGCAGAGCCCAACGACCATCAGTTTTATGTCACGATAGTTTTAATGGGTGATCAAATGGTTAGAGACTTGGGAAGATATCTCTCTAACTCAGGAACTGAGTCCGGTATGTAAGGAACAAAAGAGGTCTTGATATAACTTTAGTCAATGAGTTGATTTGAAGATGAGCAGGTTGAAGACTGGGTGAGAGGAGTGAGCAAACTACCTCAGGCAACAGGCCTTTTAGTAGTTTGTAGAA
This sequence comes from Picea engelmannii, assembly GCA_009831015.1. Lineage (NCBI taxonomy): Eukaryota > Viridiplantae > Streptophyta > Pinopsida > Pinales > Pinaceae > Picea > Picea engelmannii. Next base: position 751,648 of record ML784765.1, on the reverse strand, counting down.
GAAAAAATCTGAATGCAAGATCCTCTTGGTTCAGGGCTTCAAGTAACTGAAGGGGGGACTTGACTGGATCCTCCAATTCCAAGTCATTCAGTGCTAAGAAAATCACAGGGACCGATTAGAAGCAATGCAACTGTTACAGTGATCCAACCTACATCATCCTATAACAGTTACAACTTGACTGGATCCTCCAATTCTTAGTTGCTCTAACACATTATAAACAAAGACGTGAAAGAAACTGACATCCATAAGGCAAGAAGTCTCAAGAGTCCATGCACAACCAAAATAACCAGTGCTTCATTAAAGTTTTACAACCGGGAGCCTTGCTCAACCATCGATGATTTACAAAATACAAAGACTAAGTCTATATACTCAAAAAATTTTTCCTAACAGAGGCGTGCTCAGTCATCCAAGGCATGGTGTCCCTTCAGTCAAACTCAGACGGATATTCTTCGTCAGACTCCATCTTAACAGCACATGGCTCCTGCAAGGGGAGTAGCTGAGCCATTAAGTGTTGAGCTAGCGTGTGTAGACCTTTTCGGCTAGTCGAGGACTCGACATGGCGCCTTTGGAAAAAATCGGTACACAGGACCTTCTCAGGTAGAAAGCTTGCCAGATCCTCCATACTTTATGCTTAATGAGTGAGGAGAGGTTTCAACCACCCCCTCTCACCTTCATTTACGCCAATCGAGAACCATGAATGAGATTGAATCAGATGGCACCTGGAGATTGTGATGTTCTCTTCTATGACTAAACCTAACTTTGGCCCCTCTTGCACAGCTCTTTTATTTCCCAAGTGACCATGAGATGTGACCCTATGTTTACTCTCAAAGGTGCTTTCAATGTTCGTGAATAGGAAGGAGTTGAACCTTGCTTATCACAGTTGCGATGAGAGAAACGCCGAGATGGCTTAGTTGGGTGCCACGCGTCCCTCTCAAATCTGACGGTCCCGAACTCACTTGGTGATACTACAGGCCTGACTTTGGGCTCTTTTGGCGCTTCGGGGTTCGGGGCTTTGAGGTGTAGAACGACATGGAACCCTCACCCTTTGAACTCCCAAATGTCGAAATGTCGACGTGACTAGATATTGTGCCACGCGTCCTTTGGACGGACGACTATTATCTGTCCTGCATGAAATATAGGAATTATCCATCGCGCTAATCTCAGCGCAACTCCGCTAACCATGATTTCCCGCCGACCGTCAATCTGCTCCTATGGATGAATCCGGACCGTCGATAATATAATTTCGCCCGCTTACTTGCTTGGAAGCCTGAGATGAGATTTTTTTGTGCTGCGCTTGGGCGCTTCTTGTGCAACCTTTAGACCGGAATACTCTTGTGCCTAGGACAAGAACTATTACTAACATTAGGCTCCATGGTGGATAGATTCGTCCCTTTGATTCTCTAAGGACTCATTTTGCAGTTTTAGTGCCTTGCAGTTGGGCTATGGAGTCATTTATTTAAAACTTGAAGACAGAAAGAAAAACAATATTTACAATCGTGAAAGAGCCATGTGCGGCTCAAGAGAAAAACCTTTTTAGGAAATGCCCATTCACAGAGCCATTGAAAGATTCTTGATCCTTCAAATCTCGTAACCTGTAGGTGTTATTCAAGAATACTTTGGAGAATTTGAAAGGCCTGATCCACATGGCTTTGAATTTCCCATGCTTGCCTTTATTCTGTCTAGGAGCATCCCATTTCAGTACCAGGTCTCATATCCAAAACTCTTCCTTCTTGGACTTCCTATCAAAAACCTGCTTGACCCTCTGCTGATGGTCCTGAATTCTACCCATTACTTGCTCTTTGGTCTGCTGGACTTCCACTAGCTGATGAATTCTTCTGAATATGTCATCAGGCTCCTCTCGATGAGCCTCGAGGAATTTTGCTACAGGAATGGCTAAAAGGGAAGGAAAAACAACCTCTGCTCCATAGACTAATTGGAAAGGAGATATGCCTAGAGATCTCTTTGTGGTCACTCGATCGACCCATAGAGAAAATTTCAATATTGAATGCTAGGCCTTCTTATTATCTTCCAACAATCTTTTGATGATTCTTATCAGGCTTTTGTTGGAAGATTCTACTAAACCATTTCCCTAGGGATATTATGGGGTGGAGTGAATCAGTTTGATTTTGAATTTCTCACAGAACTTGGCTAATAGCTCATCCCTGAAAGAGGCTGCATTATCAATGACAATATTACTCGGGCAGTCGAATCTTGTGATGAGGTCTTCCAGGAATGCAATGATTACCTTGTGGGAAGCACTCCTGGTGGGGATAGCTTCAATCCACTTGGTAAAGAAATCTGTAGCAATCAGGATCCATCGGTGCTGCCCATTGGATGCGGGGTGAATTTCTCCAATGAAATCTATGCCCCATTGCTGGAAAGGTCCTGAAACAACCACAGGATTTAATGACAAAGACTTGAGTTTTTGTTTTCCTGCAAATCTTTGACATTTGATGCAGGCTCTGACCCTTCTGCAAACGTCAGTAAATACGGTGGGCCAGTAGTATCCAGCCCTGAGGATTTTTTAGGGCGTGGTTTTCCAGAAATGATGCCCTCCACATAGGCTATCATGAAATTCAACCATGATCCTGTCAACCTCTTGCAGATCTACACATTTCAAAAGAAACCCCAGGGGGTCTTTCCAATATAAAACTTGATTGATAAGGCAGTATCTGACTGATTTGAGCTTCAGAGCCCTTGCCTTGTTTCTTTGCAGCCCGTCTGGAGGCCACAATTCTTGCAGGAAATATATGACTTCCTTATACCAGGGACATCGAGCCAATGGGGACTCCCTATGAGGTTCTATTTCAGACAGTTGATCCTGCTGAATTCCCAAGAATTCGTTGATGAAACTTACCCCCAAAGCTTGGAAATTTGCTTCAACCAACAGCTTGGCTAAACCTTGACCTTTGATCAATTTGGTAGGCTTTATTTCCAGATCAAATTCCAGAATCTTGGCTATCCATTTACTCCTCCTCCCGTCTATGTCAGGCTGAATAAGAATGTCTTTGACAGCAGCTGAGGGGACATAGGCAATGATTTTTTACTGTAGGACATAGGTTCTAAAGGCCTTGAGAGCCTTTACCAAGGCATAGGCCTACTTCTCCATAGTGTCATATCTGACTTCGACATCCCTCAATGCTCGGCTGAAATAAGCAATAGGCTGCTCTAGCCCAAGCTCATTTGTCTGTAATAAAACAGCAGCCACTGTGTCAAGTGAGGCAAAGGAGAAAATAAGGAAATTCTTTGAGTAATCAGGACTGATAAGCACAGGGGATTTAGTCAAGGCCTTCTTTATTTTCTCGAAAGACTTTCGCGATTCGGAAGTCCACCTCACTTCATTTCCCTTCCTTAACATGGTTGTGTTGGCAACCAATTCATTTTTTTAATTTCTCTTAAAAAACGCTGCCTACACCTCTTGTCTTATAAACGACAAATCATCGTCGCATTGTGCAACTAGACATTTGTTTCATTTTTGCGACAATTGCAATTTGGTTTCGATTCGTTTTTCACAACTGAAAGTGTGAAAACACCTCTTTCATTGTTTGGACTATCGTCGTCTTTTATTGATTTTTCCAAAAGACACTTGACCATTGGTTTATCACATGACAAGAAAAGATTCTTTCAAGCTTATGTCCTTTGGCCTACTCTTACCTTGATTGCACATTTGGATCTATTTGATTACTAAGCCATTGAGCATGAAGATTTACTGGTTACATTTGATTCTATAAAGGTCATGATTGATTTTTCTCTTATATGCTTTGATCCTTATTGCTATGAGCTCTTGACTCATTGATTATATGAGATTTATGGTTGCAATGTTCTAAAAACTTTGAAATATAAATATTTGAATGTGCAACAAATGCATTGGTAATATTATAAGTTTGATTTGAGAAGAAATGACAATGGTTTGAGTTTCACAAAGGCGCATTGATTAATCTTTTGGATTTCAATTTTATAATCGATGCTTGGTGCATTGTTTTGTGAGTTTGATATTACATTGAATGATCATAGTTTCAAACTATGCATTGGCACGATTGAATTAACATTGGTTTAAAACGTTTGATTGATACGATGGATCATTGGTTAATGTTGGATTTCATGTTGGATTGAACTGTACACTTGGCGCATGAGTATAACATATGGTGTTGGTTATACATTTGTTGGATGGCACGTTGATATGGTTGTACACCTATTTGGTTGGCCGATACATATGGTTTAAACGATTATGATTATAGATGGAACAACACTGTACTCAGTTATCAATACACTGCATGGCGGTGATAATCCCACCACCTTCGCATGCATGCAATTAATCCTTGCCTCTTTAAGCGCTGAAGCTGTTAAGCCTTATCGTTTTTCGACCCTGTGCATTGTTTCATTCGGTTCAGACCCTACCATGCAGAGAAGCCATGGCTCCTGTCGTAAGGGCCGAGCCCAATGGGTGCCAAGAAATGTTGATGTTTGATGGTGCTTATAGCGACCTGGAAAAATTCGGATGGCTCTCGTTCATAAGTAAATTTGATGGTTATAGTCCTATCGTGGCTCGACAATTTTCATTATCATTCGATGGATGTCGAGCCAAAGTTGGAGATGTGCAACTCGAAATCAATGAACAGTTTCTTAGCTCGGCAACCAGCCTGCCTGTTACGGGACATAAGTGGTCCAAAATTTGCAAGGTAGATGATGTCCTGTGGACATTGTTATTTCAGACTCAAATAGTGAACTCCTGCGACAAAGGCTTGCCTGCAAAAATGTTAAAACCACGTTGGTATGATCTCCTGATGATAATCAAGCAATTCATTACTTGTGAGGGCAGGTACGGGTTCATTTTCTTGTTTCACCTTCGTCTATTGATGGTTTTTATGGGTTTCAAACTCGGTATGCCCCACTACCTGCATAGAAGTTTGTTCAAGATGGCTAAAAGGTACAAGCGTAGCCAAGTTGATACCAACCTCTTCCATTTGGGGTTGATTAAAATGATAATGGTTTACAAGTTAGGGTTACGTCGTGATTGTTGGGATAATTTTCTCAGTTGTAATGGCTTCGAAGAATCGAACCCTCCACAGGTTGATAAACCCATGGTGGCCGAAACTCATCCTTTTCCCCCTGTGCCTTACAACGTTTTTCTACCCAAACCTCTACCCGACCCACTTACGAATTTGCCTATGGTTGTGACTAAACAGGTTGAAATTGCTAAGCCTACAGTCAATCGGCCTAAAGCTAAAACTAATGCTAAAGGCAAGAAAAATGCTAGGTTAATATCTCGCATGGCGAGAAATAAGCCTAAACCCCCTGCCAAATCAGAACCTATCGTGGTTAGCGAAGACTTTGATTCAGAGATTGAACGTTTTCTCACCGATGAGTATCCTTACTCGGAAGGCTTGTGTGACAAACCTTCTTATGACGTTGTCAAGAATTTACCACCTTGTCTGCAGGATAATCCTAAGTTCCCTGGCATTGAACTACCTCGTGAAACCTTCGAGGAATCATCGAAACCCCCTTCTTCTCAACCTGTTGTTCCACCTTGCGATCAGTGTGGGTTATGGTTGGAGAGATACTACTCGGATGTGCCGATGTTGCAATCCAGAATCCATGATTTAGAAAACCAAGTGGCAAAGATCACTGGTCGTAATGCGAAGGTGGAACCCTCTGACAAAAAGCAACGAACAACTGGTTCAATTATGTTCAAGAATGTCGAGTCAGCCACGATAATCGTCAATTCCAAATTGGCATAGCCTCAGCAATTTCACTGGTATAACTTTCACTCATTTTTATGGCACATTCATAAACTCTGTATACATTGTTGACCTGCTCTGTCATGCATTTGTTGTATATAAGTGTTGTTAATTAATTTTTGGATTGGTTTTGATTAAATTTAATTTGATTGATTATAATTGGATTTGATTTGAATACTTTTTTATTGATATCTTTTCTAAACACATGTTGTTTTGGTATCCTAATTTTGGAACACAGTCAATATCTCTTTTCGATTCGGTTATATCCTGTGCGATATGATGGGCAAATTGGTTAGCTGTTGTGAATGTGTATTCTATGTTCAGATTAATTCGTATATCATTTTTGTTACATAATCAAATTACGAATAGATTTGAATAGTGGTTGTTATACCAACCGACACAATTTGGACTGTATTCGATTGTAAAAATTATATCGTTTGAATTCGATTTGAGGAATGAAGTTGATCGTATCCAGTCTTACGATTCATGTCTATAATTAAACTCGGCCATATTCATTTCGGTTATTTGACCGGTTTATATTATGGATTTTGGTTGACTTCTGTCAAGACCCTGTCGGTTGACTGTGTGGTGATCAATAATGAAATGCATTTGATTGTTACTCATTCAGTCTGATTCCATTCTAAAACGATTTACCTATCTTTGTGTTTATATGAACGATGTCGATTTATTGCTATGACTATAATGAGTCAACGATGGTTATGATCATTATTTTTGTCATGTCTGTTCACCATGCGATACTCAGCAACTGCATTCTACAACAAATTTTAATGGATATGCTCTGTTTTGATTGTAATTGCAACAGCCTGTCTATTTTGACAATTGAATAAAACGATATGAATTTCACATAGCTGTAACCAATCGATTGTAATAAGGATCGATTATTGTCATATCTATTTTGGATTATATCATACGATTGGCTTGTAATTGCATTTGGATATGAAATAATATGATTATTATTTGCCCCGATTTTATAACTAAAAACAAAGCATTCTTTACTCTGTTCCGATTGCATGTATTTTGATATGATTTGATTTAATGATAAATTCACTTGAATTATTAGTAATTCGTTTTTGAAGATTATTAAAAGATGATTTGATTTCATTGAGATCTAGTCCTGTTTGCTATTTTGACTAGCTACAGAATCAGATGATTCTGTAGCTAAGTCTGTAAAGTCAATTTTTTATTGTTTTCCTAATAAAATATCTTTCTAATTTGATCTTTGTGTTCTATTGCAGGCAAATTCGAATTGGCAATAGATATGATGAGCAGTTAGGGGATTGCTTTACAAATTCTACTTGCATTTTATTTCCTTAGTTTAGTAGATTTTGGGATTATTCCCAGATTATGTAAAACAATTTACTATTATTCATAAGGATGTTTTACCTTGTGAAAAACCTATATAAACCTATGGTTTTTGTAATAATAATCATCCTCAGTTGTGGGAGAATAAGGATATGTAATTCTGATTCAAACTAGAGCAGAATTGATGTTTTGTCATAGCTTTTGCTTTTCAATATATCAACACTTTGTTTCAAGTTTTGTATATCATTTTGTTTATGGTTTAGTATTACTTTGCTATCTAAATCAAATG
>ML784765.1:701874-717334 GCA_009831015.1 Picea engelmannii | reverse complement strand
CATCTTGTACTTGAACATTTAAGTGGGGTAAAAGGAGGTTGTCCCCTCGAAGAGGCTTATTATCTGAAATTATCTCTTTTTCAAGGCGTTGAGTACTTTTCCTGAGGTTTTTATATGCTATATTGATGTTTGGTTCTTAACAATCTGGAAGATGTGAAAATAGAAGTGATATATGAAGATAACAGATCTGAAGTTTCTGTAGAAAATAACACTGAATTATGGACATATTTGTATACTATATAGAAGATTCAACTGTCAAAACAGTAGAAACCAACCCTGCAAAAAAACTCAAAATCAACAACAAACTCACTAGTCAACAGGAAAAAAAACTGTTAGATGTACTGAAAAGAAATATTTAATCTTTTTCATGGGATTATAAAGACATGGAATAAATACATCCTTCTATCTGTACCCATCACATTTATATTAAATAGGACTAAAAAAATATTAGGCAGCCACAAAGAAGGATGAACCATGCAAAGAAAGACATAGTTAAACAAGAACTCCAAAAATTTCTTGATGTCGGATTAATATATCCTATATCAGACACTGAATGGGTCTCTCCTCTAGTTATCGTCCCTAAAAAGAATGGGAAATCAAGGATATGTGTGGATTATTAGGATTTTAACAAGGCTACCATAAAATACCATTCCCCCCTACCTTTTATTAACCAAGTTTTGGATGTCTTGGTCGGGAATAAATACTTTTCCTTTTTGGATGGTTTTAGTGGATACAATCAAATTCACATCCGTCCTGAGGATCAGGAAATTACCACCTTTACTTATCCATGGGGTACATTTACATACAATGTATTACCTTTTGGCTTATGCAATGCCCCAACTACTTTTCAAAGATCAATTCTCAACATCATTTCAAAACTCATCCATGATAAAGTTGAGATCTATATGGATGACTTTACCCCTTATGAAAATTCATTTGATGAAGCCTTGGACAATCTAGATAAGGTTCTCCAAATATGTACAGAAATTAATCTATCCCTTAGCAATGAAATGTTGATAGATTGGGTTAGTTATCATTGATGTCAACCCTTGAAGCAATTCCAGTAGACCCATAGGTGTGTTTAAGGAACCCAAATTTGATTAAGGAATATGGACAAGAAGGACAGTGAAATTGCATGGAAGACTATCATAGATGGATAATACATGTCATGCCATTTCCGATGATATGTGGCACGTCATGTGGTTCCTCACGGTTGAGGAGATATGGCTTTGTGAAGTTGGAGGACCCTCATGAATATTCTAGAAACCCCTAGAAGGTTAACAAAGAATTCAATTATTCTAGAATCTCCTAGAAATTCATCAAGAATTTTTCTAGTAAAAGTGGTTGCAACTAGGAGTTAATCATGGGTAAATTTGTTGAAATAATAAAATAATTAAGAAGAAATTTGTTGCAACAAGAAGTTATGAGTTTACTAATTATGGGTAAAGTAGTTGCAACAAGAAAGTGGGTTATCCCTAGAAGAGGGAAGATGGGTAAAACAGTTAGAAGATGGCTCCTAAATTAAGGCACTTGGGAAATTATAAATATGATAGCAAGAGACTTCCATTAGCACCTATTGAGCACATTGAATATCTATCTTGTGAAATGTTATTGGTAGGTAATCATTGATACATATGAAGTTGCGCAAGTCTGAGGTAGCAAAGGAAGAGTGATGAAAAAATTTCGCAGTTGTAGAAGAGAGTGGGAAAGTTGTGAAAAACCCTAATTAGGGTCATCCCCATAGGTCAGATAGTAAACGTCCTATGAGGAATCCCTGCAGGTTTCCTATATCCTATCATGTGAGGCCCCGCGAGATAGCCAACTTTGTCGCATGACTCACTACCTGATCAAAATAATTAGGAGTGAATATGGTTGTAGAAGCTGAGGAGAGGCTACATGAAGTGTGATAGTGTTTAGGTAAAACAAAGTTATCTATAGGTTCAAAAGGTATCTTATATGCTTGTTTGTAGTTGGAATTTGGAGATTGTGTGATGTATGGTCATGGGAGATTGAGCATTTTCCCTTGAGGGACTATTGGATATATGGGATATGTTGCATAAGGTAGATCTATAGAGGCACATTGTTGATTCATTTGTTTTTTGTTGTTGGCACACTTTATTGAGTATATTATTGAGGCATATCTTGTATCCCTTGGTACATGTCGGAGGGTTTCTAGTTAAAATGTGTTGATGAAGTTGTTAGTACAAATTGAGGCTGGTTTGATGCATGGTTGATGTGAGGGTTCACTACACTTGGTTTATGGATGTTTATATATGTATGGCATATTATTAGAGAGACATAGTTGTACATGGTTTGAGCTATACACTTTTGACAGTGGGTATGATATTTATGTGATCAGATGTGATTGGTTAAGGATATTAGTGGGACAGGTTTTTGTTACAGGTTGTGACAAGTTGTTAGTACAGGTTTTATAGTGACAGGTTTGACACGGACAGATTGACATTGACAGAGCGATAGTGGTAGTATCAGTTATTTGGCATTATATTTCAGGACAGTTGGATAGGGAAAGGATAGGTCGTTGTAGCCACCTTCCGATTGTAGCTAGAGAACATAGGTGGTTTTAGCCTCCTTTTGGTTGGAGCGAGAGAATCAGGGAGTTGTAGATTCCTTTAGGTTGCATCCTGAGAAACTAGGGGGCTTTATCCTCCTTCCAGTTGTAGTTGGAAAACAAGAAAGTTGGTGCTTCCTATGAATTTCCTTCTTTTTACATATAATAAAATTATTCTGTGGTTTTCTCCTGGATTTGATTTCCACGTAAAATATTGATGTACTATGTTTATGTGTGGTTTCTTATTGTTCATTGTTTATGTATACTGCTCATATTGAATGTTATTGGCAATCTTCTCATAAAGTAAACAATACATATCATGGTTAAAAAGGATTAAAATTACCAATACTGATTCACCGGCCCTCTCAATATTCCAACAATTGGTATCAAAGTAGGTCCTTCAAGAAGTAGTTTAACCACTAGAAGGAGATCAAGGAATACGCTAAGATTGGAACACCAATGTTTGACGGTCAAAATTATCGATTTTGGAGCACAAGGATGAAAACCATTTTACAGGCATATGGATTTGATGTATGACAAGTAGTAGTAGATGGATACAAAGAACCAACCACTCCCCCAACAAACAAGGATGGAAATAAACTCGAAGAAAACAACTCAAAGGATAAAGGTACTATTCTGAACAATCTTTCTAATTCAATATTTTTTAAGGTTATGCATTGCGATTTTGAAAAATATCTTTGTGCTAAGATTCAAAATATTTATGAAGGAGATGCCAAAGTCAAGGGAGACAAACTCCAAAACTTTAGAGCTAAGTTCCAACAAATAAAAATCGAGGAAGACGAAGACATTGAAACCTACTTTCTGTGAGTTGATGAAGTAGTAAATACTATTAAAGGTCTGGGAGAAGAGATGAAGGAACCGATAATTGTTAAAAAGGTACTAAGGTCTCTACTTATGAGATTTGATCCAAATATTTCAGCTCTAGAAGAAAGAACAGATCTAGACACCTTAAGCATGGATGAGCTACATGTGATACTCACCTCCTATGAAATGAGAACAAAATAAGAGAATCTAGTATCAAAGGAAGTAACATTCAAAGAATCCAAGAAGAAAAAGAAAAGGAGAAAGAAAAATCCAAAGTTAGATTGTAGTTGCAGCAATGATTCAGAAGATGATGCAGAAATGAAAAACTTTGTCAGAAATTTGAAAAGAGGAATCGACAAATATAAAGGTATGCTTCCATTGAAATGTTTTAGTTGTGATGGTGTTGGTCATTTTTCTTCTAAATGTCTGCATAAGAATAAGGAAAGTGATGAAGAAGAAGATCATAAAAAGAAAAAGAAAAATCAAAAGAATAAAAGAAACAATTTTTTTTTCAAGAAAAATCTCAGCACCAAGGAGGACAATTCATCATTAGATGAGGAAGAAGCCAGTGAAAAAGATATAGAAGGAGTACTCTTCATGGTCGTAGAATATTTCAAAGAAGATTCTGAGGAAGGAGGAGAATTTGATCTCAGAGAAGAATTAATCAATGCACTAGAAGAGCTAAGGATTGAGAGAAAGAAAATCAAGTCAATCAAGGCAGGACTTAAAGAAAAAGAGGGATCTCATAACTCTAATTTCGAGGAAGTTGAAAATATGATCGCGAAGTTAAAAATCCAAGTAGAAGAAGACAAAAGTATTAAAGAGGCACTCATAGGTCAGTTAGATGAAAATGACAAGATGATTGAAGGCTTGAAAGAAGAAATAGTCACTCTAAAGAAATATCTTCAAAAGAAGAACATGCAGTAGAACAACACCAAAGTATTGGATGAGATCATTAGCATTCAAAGGCCATACCATGAAAATCCATACTAGGATATAACCAGACAGAAATTCTCAAGCTCCAAGACAATAGATCAAAGAAGCTATGCATAAAAAGTCAGAGGCTCTTCCAAGAAGGAAGAAGGTGAGAGGAACCAAGAAGAGGATTATAGAGACACTGAACCACCCAAAAGGTTCAGATTTCAGAATCAATAGTATCCAGCAATAGAGATACCCCAAGAAGAAGAAGGATTTAGAAGAGAAACACCATTCATAAAATCTTCCACCCCCAGGTATCAAACTATTTTTCTTGGCTTATGATATTCATGTAATAATTTTAGACATAAAACTGTGAATTGTAGAGCCAATACCAAGAACATAAATAACTATGAAGGATACACAACAAATGGTTATCCTAGAAGATCTCATGAAGCATAGAGTCGAATCTACAACATATTTGAATCCTTGAGCAATGAAGTAGAATGCTACAAGTGTAATAAATTTGGACACATGGCCAAAGATTGTAGATTGATTGTTCCTCCTAGAGAATCAGAAAAAAATATCAATGGTTATAGACAGGAACCACAAAGGATATGGATAAGGAAGAAAGATCAATTCAACACTGAAGAATGCACACTTTCTCTGCAAGATAAACATAATAAAAGTGGATGGTATGTTGACAATGGGTTCTCAAAGCATATGACAAGTGATATGGATATGTTTCTAACATTGAAGAAGGAAATATATGGATCAGTTTCATTTGGGAATGACAACTCAACCATAATTATAGGAAAAGGGACAACTAATCTTGGAAGCAAGGATGCCAAAGAAGAAAATGTTCTACTAGTCCAAGACATGAAACACAATATACTAAGTGTAAGTCAAATATGTGACCAAGGACACAAACTTGTGTTTGATTCACAAAAATAAAAACAAGAAAAGAAGGGACAGAAAAATTGGTGACTACAATTGTAAGAACTCCAAGCAACATATATGTACTAAATGAAATTGGAAAATAAAAATGTTGCTTAGGAAAGGAAGATGAAAGTTGGCTCTAGCACAGAAGAATGGGTCACATAAATTTTGATAATATTTCCAAAGTCAGTAGAAAGGAAGTAGTAAGAGAAATGCCCCAGATCTTGAAGCCAACAAATACTCTATGCAAGCATTGTCTATAGGGAAAACAAACCAGGACCAAGTTCAAATCGAAAGAGTACTCCACAATGAAACCTCTAGAGATTGTGCATATTGATCTAGTTGGACCGACCATAATGAAGGGATTGAATGGTGAACAATACTTCATGCTACTGGTTGATGATTATATAAGAATGACTGCAGTTTGTTTTCTTAGGAAGAATTCAGACGCATTTGAACACTTCAAGATATACAGAGAAATGGTTGAAACTGAGACAAAATTGAAGATCAAGTGTTTGAGATCAGACAATGGAGGATAATTTACATCAAAGGAGTTTATAGAATTCTGCAACAAGCATGCGATAAATTGATAATTCTCATCAGCCAAGACACCTAAAAAAAATGGAGTAGTCGAAAGGAAGAATAATAACGTGCAAGAAATGTCCAAAACCATGTTAATGGATTCCAAGTTGATAGACGTATTTTGGGACAATAAGTGCATACATCATTTCACTTACAGAACATAGGAATTCTCATAAATAATAGTGATATGACTCCATATGAGCTATGAAAGGAATACCATCGAATCTGAACCACTTCAGAGTATTTTGAAGCAAATGCTACATCAAAAGGGAATATGAAACGATTGGAAAATTTGATTCTCGAGTTGATAAATCCATATTGGTTGGGTACTCAAGAAAAAGGAAATCATACAAATTCTTCAATATAAGACTCAACATAATAGTGGAAAGAATCAATGTGATGATCAATGAGACATATGGAAAAAATATAAAATAAGAAAGCAAATATTCAGTGGAACAAAATCACGAAGAATATTTAAAGGAAGAAGAAGCAAAAGAGGAAGAAGAAGAGCAGTCAGAAGCAGAGAAAGATAAGAAAGATCTTTGGGTACCTCCAAAGACACATAGAAGATGAGTGCAGGAGAATCATCCATCAAAATAGATCATTGGAAATAAATATGCGGGAGTTGAAACTATAAGAAAAACATGTTCGCCAAAATAATAACACCTAACACTGTTATCCACATTTGAGCCAAGCAATTTTGAAGAAGCCAACAAGGATGAATTCTAGATCAAATCTATGGGTGAATATTTAGATCAGATATAAAATAATGACACTTGGGAACTGGTTCCAAGGATGAATAAAAAGAATGTAATCAACACAAAGTGGGTCTTCATAAACAAATTGAATGAGGATGGACATGTTACCAGGAACAAAGCAAGGTTGGTATGTAAAGGATACGCTCAGGTTGAAGGTATATATTTTTATCCTAGCTTATGATTTTTTCTAAGAATATTAAAGTGTATCAAATGGATGTGAAATCAACATTCCTAAACAAATCTCTATAGGAAGAAGTCTACATCGAACAACCTGAAGGATTCCAATTGTTAGAGAAGGAGGATTTTGTTTGCAAGTTAAAGAAGGCCCTATATGGTCTCAAACAAGACATCAAATCATGGTATTCAAGACTAGATAGATACTTATTACAACAGGGGTTTAGGAAAGGAAATGCAAACAACAATCTCTACATAAAGGTAAATCAAGATAGTATCATGTTAATTGAAGTTTATTTGATGATATTATTTTTGGAAGTGATGATGACAAGATGAGTCAAAAAAATTCCAAAGACATGCATAATGAGTTTGATATGTCATTTCTTAGAGAGTTTTCCTTCTTTTTGGGACTACATATATGTCATAGAAACACATGTATGTTCATCTCTTAGACTAAGCATATCAGAGAAATGCTAAAAAGGTTTGTAATGGAAGATTGAAAACTAGTCAGTACTCCTATGCAGACCAGTGGAAAGTTAAGTAAGGATGATGATTCAAAGGATCCAGACCAAATAAAATATAGATCAATGATTGGTAGTTTACTCTATGTGATATCTTCTAGACCATATGTGATGCAGGTAGTTGGATAGGTTGCAAGGTTTCAAGAAGCACCAAAGGAATCACATGCTATGGAAGCGAATAGGATATTCAAATATCTAAAAGGTACAAAGGAATTTGGATTATGGTATTGACCAAAAGGGAATGATATATCTCTTATTGCCTACACAAATGAAGATTGGGCAGGTAGCATTGATGATAGAAGAAGTACAAGTGGAGAAAATTTCTACTTGGGTGAGTGTCTGGTATCTTGGTTAAGAAAGAAACAATCATCAATATCCTTATCTACAGCTAAAGCAGAGTATATTGTAGCAAAAACATGTTGTACCTTGGTACTATGGATGAAACAAACCTTGAAGGATATACATGTTGAATATGATGAGCCCATTCTGATATTTTGTTATAACACTAGTGCCATCAGTATATCAAAGAATCCAGTGATGCACTCCAAGATGAAACACATTCCGATCAAGTTTCACTTTCTACGAAAATAGGTTACAGAGATGAACATCAAGGTTGAGTATGTTGGGACAAAAGAGAAGATAATAGATATCTTCACCAAACCACTTTCGAGGGAACCCTTCAAGTATCTTAGACAGAAACTTGGAATAGTTTCTACCCCATAGTGAATTTTGAATTCTTTTCATATATGTCATGGATTTACATGAGGAATAACCATTGATAAGAAAAAGGATAGTTCATATAGGGGGAACAACCAAAATGTTAGTTCATATAGGGGAGCAACCCAAAGGACAATTCAGACATGGGGAGTATTCCAAATGAAAATTTAGACAAGGGGAGAAACTCTAAAGGGAAGAACCCCTTTTCCATTGATGTCAAAGGGGGAGAGAGTAATAAAAGGCATGGATGTAAATGGAGAAAAATAACAGAGGCATGATTCTAGGGGGAGTGATGGTCAGAAGGGGAGCATGAGCATAATTGTTTCCATGTCATCGGTATTGTAGCATAGTGCATAGTGTTTCCATCAATGGAAAATGCGGAGAATTTTGATAGATTGGGTTAGTTTTCATTGATGTCAACCTTTGAAGCAAGTCCAGTAGAAAATTCATCCCTAGAGGTGTGTTTAAGGAACCTAGATTCTATTAAGGAATATTGACAAGAAGGACAATGTAATTGTAGGGAAGACTATCATAGATGGATATTACATGTTGTGTCATTTTTGATGATATGTGGTACATCACGTGGTTCCTCATGGTTGAGGAGATATGGATTTGTGAAGTTGGAGGACCCTCATGAATATTCTAGAAATCCCTAGAAGATCAACAAAGAATTCAATTATTATAGAATCTCCTAGAAATTCATCAAGAAGTTTACTAGTCAAAGTGGTTACAACTAGGACTTAATCATGGGTAAAGTTGTTTAAATAAGAAATAATTAAAAAGAAGTTAGTTGCAACAAGAAGTTATGAGTTTACTAATTATGGGTAAATTAGTTGCAACAAGAAAGTGGGTTATCCATAGAAGAGGGAAGATGGGTAAAATAGTTAGAAGATGGCCTCTAAAGTAAGGCATTTGGGAAAGTATAAATAAGAGAGCAAGAGACTCCCATTAGCACTTATTGATAACATTGAACATCTATCTTGTGAAGTGTTATTGGTAGGTACTCATTGATACATATGAAGTTGTGCAAGTATGAGGAAGAGAAGGAAGAGTGAAGGAAAAGTTTAGTAGTTGCATAAGAGAGTGAGAAAGTCGTGAAAAACTCTATTAGGGTCATCCCCATGGGTTAGATAGTAAACAATCTGCAAGGCATCCCCATGGAATTCCTATAGCCTGTCACGCGAGGCCCCATGAGATAGCCGACTTCGTCACATGAGGCACTACCAGATCAGAAGAATGAGGAGTGAATCTGGTTGCAGAAGCTAAGGAGAGGCTATATGAAGTGTAACAATGTTTAGGTACAATGGAGTTATCTACAGGTTCAAAGGGTATGCTATATGCTTGTTTTTATTTTGAATTTGGAGATTGTGTGAGGTATGATCATGGGAGATTGAGAATTTTCCCTTGAGGGACTATTGGTTGTATGGTATATGCTGCATGAGGAAGATCTAAAGAGGCACATTGCTGGTGCACTTGTTGTTTGTTGTTGGCACACTTTTTTGAGTATATTGTTGAGGCATATATTGTATCCCTAGGTATGTGTTAGAGGGTTTATGGTTAAAGTGTGTTGCTAAATTTGTTAGTGCATATTGAGGATACATAACAATAAGGTTTTGATGCATGGTTGATGTGAGGGTTCACTACACTTTGTTTATGGATGTTTATGTATGTATGGCATATGATTAGAGAGACATAGTTGTACATGGTTTGAGTTATACACTTGTGACAATGGGTATGATATCTATGTGATCATATCTGATTGGTTGAGGAGATTATTATGATAGGTTGTTGATATAGGTTGTTGGTAAAGGTTTTATAGTGACATGTTTTACAGGGACAGATTGACGGTGACAAAGTGACAATGGCAATATCAATTATTTGACACTTATATTTTAGGGTGGTTGAATGGGGCAAGAATAGGTGGTTGTATCCACCTTCCGATTGTAGTCAGAGAACATAGGGGGTTGTATCCTCCTTCTGGTTGGAGCGAGAATCATGGAGTTGCATCTTCCTTCAAGTTGGAGCATGAGAAACCGGGGGGTTGTATCCTCCTTCCAGTTGTAGCTGGAAAACAAGGAAGTCGGTGCTTCCTATGAATGTATTTCTTTTGATATATAAGATAAGCATTCCATGATTTTCTCCTGCATTGGGTTTCCATGTAAAATATTGGTGCATTGTGTTTATGTGTGGTTTCTTATTGTTCATTGTTTATGTATACTTCTCATATTGAATGTTATTGGTAATATGCTCATAAATTAAACAATACATATTGTGGTTAAAAATGATTAAAAGTACTAATACTGATTCACCCCCGCCTCTTAGTATTTCAACATGAAAAATGTAAGATGATGATGAATGAAGGGATAGTTTTAGGACATCAACTATCCCCCATAGGGATTGAAGTAGACAAAGAAATGATCAAAATCATCACCTTACTTCCTAAACCTTTGAAACCAAAATATGTAAGAAGATTTCTTGGACATGTATGATATTACATGAGGTTTATCAAGGATTTCAGTAAAATAGCTTCTCCTTTGTTTACCTTGTTGTCCAAGGATGTGGAATATTGTTGGACTTTGAATTGTCAATAAGATTTTGAAACAATTAAGGAAAAACTCATGACTTCCTTTGTCTTACAAGGTTCTAATTGGAGTCTTCCATTTAACATTCACATTGATGCATCAGACAAGTCTGTAGGAGAAGTCTTAGGACAATATGAAGACAATACAATTTATGAAACTTAATTCATAAGTAAGAATTTAGCTAGTGCATAACTGAATTATACTATTACAAAAAAATAACTTTTAGAAGTGCTTCATGCTCTCAATAAAATCAGACATTATGTGATAGGTTATAAAGTTTTAGTACATACAAATCATGCTACAATTAGATACTTGATGAATAAACCTAACATTAATTGTAGGATGATCAAATGGTTTCTTTTATTACAACTATTTGATCTAACAATCCTTGATAAGCCTAGAAAACATAATGTAGTTGCAAATTTCTTGTCTAGATTGACCATTCTTACTGAAGAAGGAATGATTGATGACCAATTTCCAGATGATAACCTATTTTCCATATCAATACAAACCCCCTTGTTTTTAGATATACCAAATTACCTTATAACAGGAAAGTTTCCTCAACATTTCTCTTACAGGGAATGAAGCAAGATTGTCCGGAAAATTTCAGCCTACACTTGGGTTGCAAGCTATTTGTTCAAATTATGTCTAGATCATATTTTGAGGAGATTCATAAGGGAAGATGAGGTGCATGATATATTACATGATTTTCATGATGAACCATGTGGAGGTCATTATGCATCCAAGAGGACAACTTATAATATCTTACAAGTTGGATATTATTGGCCAAACCTACATAGAGGTGCTCATCAATACACTTCATGTTGTGATTAATTCCAAATAATGGGGAAACCAACAAATATGAATGAAATGAATATACATCCCCAAGTATCATTATAACCATTCGAAAAATGGGGCATGGAATTCATAGGCCCAATTGATCCTCCACCAAGGAATAAGAAGCACATTTTGGTATGCACAGACTATCTAACAAATTGGGTTGAAGTAAATGCCATGAACGATGCAACAAAATCAAATGTAGCAACATTCCTCTGAGAATGCATATTTTCAAGGTTTGGTTATCTAAGGGAGATAGTCACGGATCAAGGCCCTCAATTTACATCAAGGATTTTTGAATAAATCATGAGGGAACATAACATCCTTCATAGAAAGTCAACACCCTACCATCCTCAAACAAATGGGTAAGTTGAAGTCACAAACAGAGAGATAAAAAACATCGTCACTAAAAAAATGAGCATGAACATGAAAGATTGGTCAAAGAATCTCACCGAAGCATCTTGGGAATACAATATTACATGGAAAAATACAACATGGATTATTCCTTTTGACTTAGTTTATGGTAAGAAATCCATTCTTCCTATTGAATTTGAGCATCATACATTGAGAAAAACAATTGAATTAGACATGAATTTCCAGTCAGCACAAAAATAAAGATCGAGCCAATTGAATTCATTCGATGAGTACATGATGCAAGACCTCTTCAACACTGAAGTGGTGCAACAACAAAGAAAGGACTAGCATGAAAAGAATATTAAGTACAAGAAATTCAAAGAAGGGGATTGGGCTCTATTATATGTCTCAAGGTTTAAGGATTTCAAAGGAAAGTTGATGACAAGGTGGCTAGGGCCCTACATCATTGAAAAATGTCATGATAATGGATCAATGAATATAACGACAATTGATTAAGAAGGAATACCACTACTAGTGAATGGATTCAGACTAAATACCTACAATAAGCCCCAGACAAAAGAATAATTCATATAAACAGTGAAGAAATATAATTTGGATGTCATTGATAACAATAATGTTCTCAATCCATCCCCATGATGAAAAAAAAAATGAATAACCTCATCAGGAAAACTTCTTAGAAGCTTGATAAGGAAAGGAATTAGTGAAAACCAGTGATGGTGCTCCTTCCTTGAGAAAAAAACAGAAAAAAAAAAAGAAGAAGAAAAAAAGAAAAAAAAAAAAATTGCACTAACATTTTGTTTTTGTAGGTACCAAGTATTTCACTACTACAACCTTCTACATGGAGAAGAATCAATAATTAGCATCACTCTCAATAAGTACAATACGCATTTCCTTATTCATACACATTATTTTTCATTATTCCCATATTCATAGCATTTCCTATAAAATTCATCCATACTTTTCATCCATGTCATACCTACCACTTTCCATATCCAATACATCTCACTTTACATTTTTAAAGAAAAACAACCTATCAGATTGTTTTATAAGGTTGTTCTACGGGATCCTACATGATTCTACAAGATAATCTACAGGGAAAATTCTCAAAAGAATAAGCAAGGATGTTGATTAAGGTTGGTTGCCATTGATGTCAACCCTTGAAGATATCCCCGTAGCACAAAGGTTTGGGTAATGGACCCAAACTTGTTTGATGTAAATATGACTCATTATTCTTTTTTCATGGTTGATAAGAAGTAAATATGGATGAACTCCAAAGTGTCCCCCTTATGGTGAAACCCCTCATGGGAAGACACTTTGCGGAGTAAGAGAACCCATGCTTAATTGTGGAATAATGAGATGAAGGACAATGAATTTTTTAGGGAAAATATCCTAGATGGGTATTTCTTGTCATTCCATTTCTGGTGGTATGTAGAACGTCACATAACTCCTCACGGTTAGAGAGTTATGACCATGTGAAGTTGGAGAACCCAGGTTTGGGTAATGGACCCAAGTTTTTTTGATGGATAACAGTATGATTTTTTATATATTTGAAGGTAATACTATTCTACATGGATATTATATGTCACTCCATTTCTGGTGGTATGTGGAATGTCACATAACTCCTCACGGTTTGAGAGTTATGGCCTTACAAAGTTGGAGGACTCTCATATGTCATCTAGAAGCCCCAAAAGGTCAAAGTAGTCAAAGTGGTTTAAGAGTTTTTAAAAGGTAAATAATAAAGTGAAGTGATGAGTGTATTATAATTCAAATTGAATACAAAATAAATTATTTCAATAATAAATTTAATGGAGAAATTAGAAGTGGGTTAATCCTAAAATAAGGAAAATGGGCCAAGTGACCTAGAAGATGTTTTTAAGGAAGCTACTTGGAGAATATAAAGAATAGGCAAGGCTCTCTAATTTTAATTAAACTTAAGAATATTGAATATCTATAGGAGTCTGAGGTAACCAAGGATATCTAAGCCGAATTTCTGAGGGAAGGTGAAGAAAATAAGGCCGAAATGCAAGGAAGGATAAATTCTTTTGATGGTAATTTCTAAGGTATGTTATTTACAAGTCATCTCACCATTTTCGCTATAATTTTTTTTCTATAATGAATCGGAGCGTGAAATTTCTATTGGGGGTTTTTTTATTTTGGGAGTTACACTTCGTGGAAAATAGGGTTTGTGGCTAGTCCTGAAACTAGTCAAAAACAGGTGTTTCGGGTAAAAACATCATAACTTCTTCATAACAGATCCAAATTCCATGAGAACAAATGTATTGGTTAGGGTACAGTATTTAGTATGTTGTGTAACAATTTCAGATTAATTCAACAAATATTTCATGTGGGGAACGCTCTATAATGTCTCTCTCTAGAGTAAGCCAGAATTCAGCAAGGTATGCCATTTTTGCTATAACATCTTTTTTGAGAGGTTCCAAGTAGTGACACATGGAGGAATTGTATAAAACACATTGAAGAACATTATGTATCAGTTTCAGATCTTTATACATTACAGGTTCAAAGTTATGATTACTTCAATTTAGGGTTGTTGACTAATCCAAAACTAGGCATGTGAGACTAAAGAAAAGTTTGATGAAAATGCTAGTCTCTTGTTGTTAAAGTTAAGGAAGGTTTGCAGGAATGTGATCATATACACCAGGTCTATTATAGAGCTACAAATCAGATTTGGATGATGAAATTGATGAGGGATTTTTGTTTAGGTACATGTTGAGTACATGGTTGAGACAAGTAGTTGATGAGTTGGCACATACATGAGGTGTATAGTTGATGATGTTGGTACATATTGATGATTAGTTGACACATGATTGGTACATAATTGTTACATGGTTGGATGCACTTGTTTATGGTACAGGTTGATTATAGGTTGTTTGGTACAGGTTGGTGCATGGTTGATGCACTTGTTTATGGTATAGGTTGATTACAGTTTGAGGTATAGGTTGATGCATGGTTGATGCATGGTATAGATTTATTGGTACATGTTTATAGCGGTATATCTCACAGTGATAGTTTGACAATGGTTCCATTATTCTACTTCTACTTTAGGGTGGCAGTATAGGGAAAGGACAGGTGGTTGTATATGAGTTTATTGTATATGAGTATGTTTCAGAAAAAAACCTCTTTTTTTTTCACCAAATTCTCCTCCATCTCTCTGAAACAACTCCCACAAAATCAGGGCTGAAACAGAAAGAACCAGAAATCCGAAAAATGAGGTTGAAAGATAGCTTTGATTCTCCCATATGGTGGCACCTATACAAAAACTGAGAGATGTTTGTGTTCTTCATCTAGTTATGGAGAAAACCCTCTCTCGATTATTCAAAATTCATTTTTTTTCCCTGGAAGCCTTCCCGGAAAAAAACTGGTCAAAATGGCAAAAATGGTGGTTTTGAGTTTTTGGGGGAGGGCGGTTTTTTGGGGAAAGGTGGTATTCTGGACCCCCCCCCCCCGAGGTGGTAAGTGGCATTGGGAGGGGGGGTCCGAAATTACCTAGAGGTGACAAGTGTCCCTCCCAATACCACTTATCGGACCCCACCCCCCACCCCCCCTCTGTTAAAGTTCGAAAAGCATGGGGGGTCCGTAATTTTTTATGTCCGTGGATTAAATTTTGGGAATGTGTGAAGGTAAAGTTGCGAAAGGGAAAATGATGTG
>ML784765.1:673491-701850 GCA_009831015.1 Picea engelmannii | reverse complement strand
TTTTTAATTTGTTATTTGTTTATTTGGTTTGTGTTTTATTATATTATATGTTTACGTTTGTTTTATTTTGATATATTTTTATACTTTGTTTTATACATTTTAATATTTTTTTATTTTTAATGTTAATTAATAAAACACTAACCTTATTACTAATTTAACAACCAAATTAATTATTAATTAATTAATTAGTTAATTAATCAATTAATTAATAATTAGTCTAACATATTTTGATTAAACTAACTACACTAATTTTATTACTAACATTATTAATCTATTGTTCTTTTTAGCCTAAGTTTGTTTATTCATGGATGGGTGGCGGGCGAGATGTAGCCAATGGGACAAATGGATGAGGGAGTGAGTGGCGTAGAGGTGGATGAAGGATGTAGTAGGGTGATGAAGGATCGGGCGAAACGGATGGAGGGGAAAAAATGGGTCAACCGAACCAGAAGTCTTCATCATGGGGGAAATGCCAAATCAACAACCGAATAATTGAGTTACCTATAATTATAGGACCCCAACATAGGCTCCACCTAGGGATGGCAGCTCTTTCAAGAGGTGTCAAGAACCACTTAACTCTAAACATGCAGACCGGTGCTTTATTCATTGGGCTGATCCCAAAATTATTCTGCAACCTGTACCTGTTTTGAACTTTCAACTGAAACTAAATCAAAATGAACACTGCTGAAAAAGAGATGCTCAGAATGTTGAGCTTATTCACAATTGCTACCTACCCTACACTACTGACAATTTTTTTGTTCTAAATGATACAATAATGCCAGTGAAACTAGTCAAGCAATAACTCTATTAGTTGTACTCTTTCAATGTTTTCAATCAATATCAGAAATAGAACTTGCATAGGCATCATGAAATGTTTTCCATCATGATCTTCATCACAAGGGGCTTGATAATCACGACACATAACAAAAAAACTGGAAATTCATTGTGGCTCTATGATGAACAATTTCTCCATATAAATAGCCATTGGATCAAGATAAACTTGAACAATTAATGGATATTCAAATTTAACCAACTCCACTTCATGATTTGATGTCGTAGTTATGCTATTTGCATCCTCATGCACTTCCTGACATGGCTGCAAATTTTCTGATGTGTTATGAAATGATACTTTTGTTGAACATACCCCTGTAGTTGACTGTCTAATCATATCCATATAATAAAAAAATTTGAAAACATTGGGGGTAAATGAAATCTGACTTTGAAAACACAATCTATCCAGCATATCAACTATTGGGTCATAAATGTTTTTAGATGATTGTGGAATGTGTTTTGCTAGTATTTCATGGCTTACATTGTGATCCTCAACCAAAATCTAACCAAGGTTCCCTCTCAAAATATGAAAAGAATTAAAGCATAAAGGAAGTGAATCAAAATGGATCAGCTCATCTCTTGTCTCAGGCTTTGGGGTTTCATCTAAGATTTGGCCTTCAAAAAGATTCGGGGGTTGTACTTCTGGATTAGCTTTCGTATCATCCTTGTTCTCCTCAACTGATGCATTAGAACATTCCTCTTTCTTACTATTTGCAATCTTCTTGTAATGTTTTCTCATGAGTGAGGCAAAACATAGGGGCAGGCAGTTTGCATTTTCTTGCAAATTTTCTGCACTTTCCTCCTTCAAAATTTGAAATGAATTATGATCTAATGGTATATAGTTACATTCCAGTGTTTCAAATTCTATTTCGAGCTCTGGACTTCCATCTGGACTTTGAGAATCAAAGAAACTTGGATATTGTAATCCCAGATCTGAAATAACCTCTTTCTCAACACTAACACCCTTCACTATCTCATCAAAAGATTTACTTTCTTTGATATTTATCACTTGTTCAAAAATTTCCTTCAAAAATTTAAAAGAAGAGAAGCACAAGGGTAAAGTCTGTCCACTTACCCTGAGATTTTCTGCACATTGGTCATTGTTGTCATAATTTCCATGTATAGATTGATCATCCTGCTGGGATTGCAAATGATCTTCTTCCTCCCAATCATATGTGGTTGCTTTATTTGAAAAATCCCATGCGGTATAATCATCATCGTACCAATCAAGCTTGGGTGGATCATCCATGGATGAAATTCCATTGAACATGCATATCATATAAGGAGAATCTTCTTCCATCTTCTGATTTTGAACTTCATCTTCAACTGTATTGTGAATTGAATACATGAAATAATCATTATCCAAACCATGGTACCAAGGGATAGCTGCAAAATGCTTGGGAACAGTGGCCTTTTCTTTCTCTGAAATCAATGGAACATGATGTCTTTGAACATCAATTTCCCCTCTGTTACTAATTTTCTGCATCATCTCTTTTACAGTGTTGGCCAGGACATCTAGCTTCACTTTTGAAGGTGTCATCCGCTTCTTTTCAGTTCTGGCCTTTTCCTCTACTCTTAACTTGGACCTTTTGTGCAGCAAATTAGCTTCTACGTCAACTGCAATCTTTTGCATTTCTTCAAGGGTTGCAGTGTTCCGTTCTCTTAATTAGAATTCCATTTCTAGATCAAAGGCATATAGATAATGCAATTGAGCTAATCTAGGAGGTGGCCTTACATCCACAGGTATTGAATGATACACCTTATTGAACCTGGTTGAGAACTGTTGTACCATCTCTCCTAGATTTCTTTTCAAGTGGTCATACTCTTCTAGGATGAGGAAAACATTTCCCATGATCACCCACCTATCTAGGAAAACTTTCATGAATTGATGAAAATTTCTGATGCTTGCAGCTGGAAGGTTTTTAAACCAATTTTTTACTTTACCTTGCAAATAAAAGGCAAACATCCTGATATAGACATCGTCATATTCAACCTCATAAAGGTCAAGGAAATATTCAAACCTATGGATGTGTTTTTCAACAGTAATATTGGCATTCTCTCCATCAAACCTGGGCATATTATTGGTGTAATTTGCAGGGAGGTCATGGAGAATAGGAGGCAAATCTAGAGGATTATATCGGTCTGGGATTTTCACAGGTATAGGAGGTAAAGCAAAGGGCTTACATCTGACTGGAATTTCAACAATGGTAGGAGATAAAGCAAGAGGCTTGTGTCTCACTAGTCTTTCTACAGGTGCATATGGGATGTGCATAGGTGTATGAGTATGTACATGATCCACAATTGAGGATATGATCTCTTGAGGCTCATCAATCAACAGGTGGTCAATGTAATATTCAACAATGTACTTTTGATCAGGATTAGAGTAAGATAGAACATAATTACATATAAAACCAAAGATGTCTTGAATGCAATTTGGGCTTGAGTACTTGATCTTTCTAGGCTGCTTAGTCATGCTTCAGGTTCTTCCTCTAGTGGAGTCTTTGAGTTGGCACTGTCTGGAGCTGATTGGAGTCGCCAAGTGAAATAACTCAACCTTCTTGTGTCTGGTCATTGTCCACCATCAGTGATCAAATCTGGAACTTTGAAGTGTACTACTAGGGAAAGTTCCCTAGTTGACGTAGACCTATCGGCCCTCGGGCTGAGATCCTCTCATAGGATCATTCTTTATCTCCCTTGAGCCGAATCATCTCTTTAGATTACCTACTGGAATCACAAATTATCGATCAACAGGTCCTTTTTGGTAGCTTCCCTGCGCGAACAACACTAGGCACAAGATCCACTTCTCCGTGCGACCACAGAGCTATGACCAAGGCCCAATTCCAAAGGCGCTTGTCGCAACTTGCAACTCACAAGTTCGTGAGTCAAGGCTCCCAACTCTTCTTTTCCAATCTCACGATACCCGAGATCACGAAATGGTTATAGCTCCTTCTCTTGTCAGCGCCCTCCACACATGACCACCGGCTATGCTTAACGCTATCTCCTCTCGCTACTCGCCACTTCGCAAGTTGTGGCATCCAACCTTGGCACCTTCCCAAGTTGTGGCATCCAACCTTGGTCAATGGGTGTTGACTCCTTTCACTAGGTAACACGTCTCTACCTATCTATCGCACAGGCCCACCTTATGGTTCTACCACGTGTCCCTCGTCCCCAGCTTCGACACTTCGTGACTTCGCTTCCTGAAGCGCTACCTCCTTCGTATCCCGACACCCGAGGTGTCGAGATCCTGAACTCCCTGCTACTCCTTATCGCAACTCGTGACTTTGAGACTTTCGGGAAAAAATTCTCAACTTCCTATCCGTCAATATGCCGAAATGCCGAAATTCCGACACATCATCAACGCGGGTCCCACAACGGAACTTCCCACCTTTTTGGAGTTTCAGACTTCGCAACTTCGTGAATCTTGATGCTAATATTTTGGCTCTTCAATCCATGAAACCCTCGAATGCGCGATGAGACTCTGATCCAATGGTCCTCTCTTGACCTGGATCCTATGGCTGTCCTAGCTCCTCGCAATTTCGCCACTCGCAACTTGGAGCACCCAATATTTGGGCTCTCACCTTGTGAACCTCTGAGTTCACGAGATCCCTTGATCTATACCACCTGTCCTCCTTCAATGGACGACTACGATTCTCTTGCGACTTCATCGCTCGTGAATCTTGATGCAAAGGTTTTAAACTTTCAACTCGCAAATCCACGAAATGAGATTATGCGAGTGAATCCAACGACCCTTGTTGGCTCAGATCCTACGGCCCGATTTCTCCTGAGATTGCACTTAGAAAAAGAGTCTTCGTAACTCTCCTTTCTCTTCTACAAGATCTAACGACTCTCGGGACTTCGCGAATTCTCCACGGAGAATTCTGATCATCCAATTCCTCCTTGATGATTCCTGCGAAATGAGAAAAGCGTTCGTTCACGAAACTTATCCACCTGCAAAACAACATCACTGCGCCTTCTTACAACACTTCAAGGCACTAGCCCTCTTGAGATTGTCTTCGACAACTTCGAAGACTCTATCCCTCCTGATATTTCTCCACAACTTGAGTCTTCAAGAAGACTCCTGCACGCACTCCTTGCGGCAATTCTCCAAATACTTCCAAGTATTTGAATCTCTTCGACTCTGTGCACTCCCTGCCACAGCAGTCCTTCAACAATTTTTCTCAGGTTATAACTCTGAAACTTCACTCGGCCTGTGCACTCCTTGCATGGCTTCTGTGCTTAACTTGCACTTCTACAAGAATGAGAACAATGTTATCCCTCCTTAGCTTGCAGAGACGAACTCCGACTTCTGTCAACGCACACCTTGCGGACAATTTCACTACACTCCTTGTAGGAAAACTCTTGCTCAAACTGAGAAACAATTGAAATTTATTCTTTACTCTCTCATAATTAGAATGCTTAAAACACGAAATCATACATACATGGCATAAAAGAAAATTTATATAAGAAAGAGTAAAACAATCATGAGCATAACATTCAATCATGCATACACAGAAATTATTTGAACACCATGAGTCTGGATCAAAGCTTCATATATTAATCTCAAAACCTCTGTACATGGGTTCTTCTACACAACTTTATAATTCTTCTTCTCTATGCTCTATTGATCATGCTAATTTTACAATGATACAAGTGTGGGTGTCTATATATGTTTTCCCTTCGACTCCTAAAATTGTCTAATCTAAGAATTTAAAGCTACCTACTTACATTTACTAGCATAAATGCCTCTTAATCCTTCATACAAGAGGAGGACGCTCAAGGTATGATTACAATCTACAAGTACCCTTTCTTAATTGTTTCATTTATGTTTGGCGTATCAAACTTCAAAACATTTCAAACAATTCATCATGTGCCAAAATGCATTAGCGCTTGCCCCACGCTCGCTTGTTGTTGGCAATGCTCCTGCATCATACTCCCTCGCTTGAAAATTTTCATGGGCTCCTGTCCATGAGCCCTCGCATGGTCTATCCATTCTTCTATATCTTTTCTTCATTCTCCCAGCTGGCATCTTCAACTGGATGTCCCTTCCACTTGACCAAGTATTCAAAATATTCCTTTCACTTGGTCCTCTTACTAACTCTTTTTTCCAGTATGCTTTCCATTTGTGGCTTATCTGCAACTGGCATCTTCTTTGTCCAATGAACCTATGGTTGTTCACTACCTGCTTCTTCTTCCTCAACTTTGTAAGGGTACAAATTTGAGATGTTGAATATCAGAGAAATTTTGATCCCATCGGGTAATTCAATCTCATAAGCATTTGCCCCAAATTTCTTCAAGGCCTTACATGGTCCTATCTTCTTCATCTTCAGTTTGTTATATGTCCCCTTAGGGAGTCTTTCCTTTCTCATATGTGCCAGAATCAAATCACCAACCTCAAATTGAAGTTGTCTCCTATGTTGATATTCTCTACGCTTATACTCTTGGCTCGAGTTCTGCAATTGCTCCTTCACCTGGCTGTGAAGTTCCTTCATTGCTTCGGCAAAATATTCTTCACTAGAACTTCTTATCTCATCCCGTTTTGAATCCCTCGTTTCATATACTCCTCTTGGATGTGTCCCATAAACAATTTGGAACGGACTCTACCATGTGCTCCTATTAAGCGAATCATTATAAGAAAATTTCGCCTGTGGCAGAATGTTGTCCCATTGACTGTGGTGTTCTGTCACCAAACTCCTCAGCAAGTCTCCCAAACTTCTATTGACAACTTCTATCTGTCCATCCATCTGAGGATGATAAGCTGAACTGAACGACAAGTCCGTTCCTAGATTTTTCCATAAGGTTCTCCAGAAGTGTCCCACGAACTTGGTGTCTCGATCCGAAACTATGCTCCTTGGTAAGCCGTGAAATCGAATGACTTCTTTGAAAAATAGATTCACAATGTGAGTTGCGTCACTGGTTTTCTAACACGATATAAAATGTGCCATCTTAGAAAATCTATCCACCACCACAAAGATCGAGTCAAACCCTCTTTGTGTTCTCGGTAGCCCCAATATGAAGTCCATGCTTACTGCATCCCATGGCCTCTTTGGTATGGGTAATGGTTGATATAAGCATGCATTCTGCCTCTTCCCTTTTGAATGCTAACAAATTCTACATCTGTCCACGAATCTTTTGACGTCTTCTCTCATTCCTGGCCAAAAATATGACTTGTTTAACTTTGAGAATGTCTTGTCATGACCGAAATGTCCGACCAATCCTCCATTGTGTTTCTCCTTCAGAAAATTCTCCCTCATGGAGCATTTTGGAATACATAAATGATTTCCCCTGAATAACAATCCATTCTGGATCATGTACTCTGTCCATTGACTTTTGTCCCTAAGAATTGGATTCTTAGCTGCTTCATACGCCTCCTTAAAATCTGGATAATCTCTGTACATGTCCCTGAGATCATCAAAACCCAGTGTTTTGACTCTGAACTCCTGCAACAACAAGCATTTCCTGCTCAAAGCATCAACAACTTTGTTAGCAGTTCCAGAAATATGCTTAATTACAAAAGTAAGGTTCTGCATGTATTCAACCCATTTTGCATGTCTTTGATTGAACTTCTCCTGTTGAGTCACAAATTGCAAAACATGATTGTCACTGTATAAAACAAACTCCTTAGGAATCAAATAGTGTCTCCACTTCTTCAATGCCTGAATAATAGCATAGAAATCCTTGTCATACATGGAGTATTTCACTTTCACTTCATTCATCTTCTCGCTGAAGTATGCTATCGGCATGTCTTCTTGGCTCAAGACTACCCCTATTGCAAATCCACTTGCATCACATTTTACCTTAAATGTCTTTTTAAAATATGGCAACACCAAAATTGGTTGTTCCGTGATTTTCCTTTTCAACAAATTAAAACTTTTCTCAACCTCTTCTGTCCAGTGAAAAGACTTGTGTCTCTTCTTCACTGTGTCCATTATCGATGCACTAATTCCACTGAAATTCCTAATGAACTTCCAGTAGAAACTAGCCAATCCATGAAAACTTTGAACTTCAAAGATATTCTTTGGTGATGGCCAATTCTTAATCACCTCCACTTTATCTAGATCCATCCTCAACTTATCTGCAGAAATAACAAACCCCAAATAAATGAGCTCTGTCTTCATGAATGAGGATTTCTTCATATTTATTAGCAGCTTCTCTTGCGGTAATATCTTCATCACTGTAGCCAAATGTTTCAGATGCTCTGCCTCCGTTTTACTGAAAATCAGTATGTCATCAAGATAAACAATGACAAATTTCCTGATGAACTCCTTCAGGACTTCATTCATCAACCTCATGAAAGTACTTGGTGCATTCGTTAGGCCAAACAACATAACAATCCATTCATACAACCCTTCGTTAGTCTTGAAGGTTGTCTTCCATTCGTCTCCTTCTCTCATACGAATTTGATGATAACCACTTTTCAAATCAATCTTCAAAAAAAATTTGGCTCCACTCAAGCAATCCATCAAATCATCCATTCTTGGCAATGGGAATCTATACCTTATGGTAATCTTGTTAATTTCTCTTGAGTCAGTACACATCCTCCAGCCTCCGTCTTTCTTCAGACTGAGCACTGTCAGAACAACACATGGACTCAAGATTTCTCTAACCAACCCCTTGTCCATTAAATCCTGGACTTGTCTTTTGACTTCTTCATTCTCCTATGGCGGCAATCGGTACGCTACTTTGTTTGGTAAACTAGCTCTAGGTATGAGATCAATATGATGACTCACACTTCTGATCAGTGGAAACAAATGAGATAGTTCATCCACTACTATGTCAGCAAACTCTTCCAATAGTTTTTGAACCTCTTCCGGTAAATCATCTACCCTTGTACTGGTTAAAACAATTTTAGGCTTCCTGACCACAATGAATTGCGGTTCTTCCTTCTTCTTGACCTTTGTAAGTTCCTTCCCACTCATGAGAAGTACATCGTTGCTTACTTCAGGTTTCACTTCTTTATCTTTTATTGGAAGCAACATGTGAGTTCTCCCATTCTTCTCTAGGGTGTATGTGTTCTTCCTCCCATCATGAATCACATTTCTGTCATATTTCCATGGTCTACCCAACAATAGATGAAAAACATCCATGGGAATGACATCACAGAGTATTTCATCTCTATATCCACCTATTTTAAACTCAACTAAACTTTGTTTAGTGACATTTACTTGATGTCCTTTTTGTAGCCACAAAACTCTGTATGGGCTTGGATGTTCAATAGTCTCCAGCTCCATCTTTTCTACCATCTCTGTAGAAACGAGATTATCTGTGCTACCACTGTCCACGATGACTTTGCATGCCCAGTCTTTGGTCTTGCAATCGGTCCAAAAAAGTTTGTTCCTTTGGACCAAACTCTCCACCTCCTTCTCTGGTGCTAAGAGAACTTTTCGCATCATTAGTGATCTTCCGCCTTCAGCATCTTCTACCTCAACATTCCTTCTTTGTGTTTCTGCAATGTGAGTCTCACCACCTTCTTTCTTTCTGTCTGGACACTCGTAAGATTTATGTCTGACCTTTCCACATGTGAAGCATTTCACCACTCCACCTCTTCCTCTTCCTCTACCTCTGGTACAAGGAAAAATGTTTCCATCAGCATACTGACCTCTCTGTTCGGTATGATGCCCTCTCTATGAGCTTCCACCTCTCTCAGTTTGAGTTTGAGGTTTCTTCCACTCTTCCTTGGTTTTCCGATTTCTATCCTAGGCAATTGTCTTGCCTCTGGGCTGACTTCTTCCTTGGCCTCTTTGACCTTGCTTTCAGCTCAGCTTCTCTTCAGCCTTTAGAGCCATCTGATAAGCATCTTCCACCGTTCAGATGGTCATCATTCTCATCTCATCTTGAATGTCATATCTTAGACCATTCATGTACCTAGCAACTTTTTCAACATCACTTTCGCGATGACCTGCCCTGATGTTCAGCCTGTAGAATTCTTCAGTGTACGCCTTCACTGACATCAGTTTCTATCTCAAATTTTGCATTCTCTGAAACAGAGTAATTTGGTAGTCCCTAGGAATGAATTTTTCCTTCATATTCACGATCATCCTATCCCAACTCTTGATTTTTTGCTTGCCTTTGTAGTGTCTGTCAGCTTGTAGTTCATCCCACCAAAATGTTGCATGTCCTTTCAATCTTGTGACAACATGTTTGACTTTCTTGTCTTCCTCGACATCTTCATAGTCAAAATATGTGTCCAGAGCTCTAATCCAGTCTAGAAGATCCTCAACATCCAGATTTCCCTCATATACTAGAATGTCCATTTTTGCTCTAGCACCCATTCTTGCAACAGCCCTAATCAGGCGTTCATTTGCTGCATCTTCTGTTGTAACTTCTTCCCCTTCATGTCTAGCTTCATCTTCACTTTCAGACTCACTGACATCTCCAACACCAGCTGTGCGCATCTGTTTTATTTCCATGTCCATGACTTTGGCGCATAGATCATGTATATCTCTTTCCATGGCTGGATTTGGCACCTGCCTACCCCTCTCTCTTGACATATCCCTATCCTCTGGCGGATTGGGTATTTGTCTGTCTCTTCTTCTCAGCGGCATGGCTAAGATTTTCTTTCTCACTTTCCCTGTCTAAAGTATACAAACAGAGTTAGGCTCTGATACCACTTGACGCAGTCCTATCGACCCTCGGGTTGAGATCCGCTCACAGGATCGTTCTTTATCTCCTTCAAGCCGAATCGGCTCTTTAGATTCCCTACTGGAATCACAAATTATCGATACACAAGTCCTTTTTGGTAGCTTCCCTGTGCGAACAACACTAGGCACAAGCTCCACTTCTCCGTGTGACCACGGAGCTATGAACAAGGCCCAATTCCAAAGGCGCTTGTCGCAACTCACAACTCGCGAGTTCGTGAGTCGAGGCTCCCGACTCCTCTTTTCCAATCTCGTGATACCCAAGATCATGAAATGGTTATAGCTCCTTCTCTTGTCAGCACCCTCCATGCATGACCACCGCCTATGCTTAACGCTATCTCCTCTCGCTAATCGCCACTTCGCAAGTTGTGGCATCCAACCTTGGCACCTTCCTTTCATGAAACCTCGAGAAGCGATATTGACTTTTCTCCTCACATTCTCGCTACTCACGACTTCGCGAGTCAAAGGGTTGAAATATCGTTCCCTTATCTCACAAATCCCCCAGACATGAGAGGTCAACGAGTGTTGACTCCTTTCACTAGGTAACATGTGTCCGCCTATCTATCACACGGGCCCACCTTGTGGTTCTACCACGTGTCCCTTGTCCCCAACTTCGGCACTTCGCGACTTCGCTTCCCAAAGCGCTACCTCCTTTGTATCCCGACACCCGAGGTGCCGAGATCCCAAAATCCTCGCTACTCCTTATCGCAACTCACGACTTCGGGACTTTCGAGACAAAAGTCTCGACTTCCTATCTGCTGATATGCCGAAATGCCAAAATTTTGACACGTCATCAACGCGGGTCCCACAACAGAACTTCTCGCCTTTTTGGAGTTTCATACTTCGCGACTTTGCGAATCCTGATGCTAAGATTTTGGCTCTTCAACCCATGAAACCCCCGAATGCATGATAGGCGTGATGAGACTCTGATCCAGTGGTCCTCTCTTGACTTGGATCCTACGGCTGTCCTAGCTCCTCGCGATTTCGCCACTCACGACTTGGAGCACCCAATCTTTGGGCTCTCACATTGCAAACCTCCGAGCTCACGAGATCCCTTGATCTCTGCCACCTGTCCTCGTCCGATGGATGGCTGCAATTCTCTCACGACTTCGCCGCTCATGAATCTTGATGAAAAGGTTTTAAACTTTCAACTCGCAAATCCACGAAATGAGATTATGCGAGTGAATCCAATGGCCCTTGTTGGCTCAGATCCTATGGCCCAATTTCTCCTGAGCTTACACTTAGAAAAACACTCGTCGTAACTCTCCTTGCTCTTTTGCAATATCTGACAACTCTCGGGACTTCGCGAATTCTCCATGGAGAATTTCGACTGTCCAATTCCTCCTTGACGATTCCTGTGAAATGAGCAAAGCGTTCTTTCACGAAACTTATCCACCTACAAAACAACATCGATGCGCCTTCTTACAACACTTCAAGGAACTAGCCCTCTTGAGCTTCTCTTCGACAATTTCGAAGACTCTATCCCTCCTGAGATTTCTCCATAACTCGAGTCTTCAAGAAGACTCCTGCATGAACTCCTTGCAGCAATTCTCCAAATACTTCCAAGCATTTGAATCTCTTCGACTCTGCGCACTCCCTGCGACAACAGTCCTTCAATAATTTTGCTCAGGTTATAACTCTGAAACTTCACTCGGCCTGTGCACTCCTTGCACGGCTCCTGTGCTTAAATTGCACTTCTGCAAGAATGAGAACAATGTTATCCCTCCTGAGCTTGCAGAGACGAACTCTGACTTCTGTCAATGCACACCTTGCGGACAATTTCACTGCACTCCTTGCAGGAAAACTCTTGCTCAGACTGAGAAACAATTGAAACTCATTCTTTACTCTCTCAGACTTTGAATGCTTAACACGAAATCATACATACATGGCATAAAAGCAAATGTATATCAGAAAGAGTAAAACAATCATGAGCATAACATTCGATCATGCATACACAGAAAGTATTTGAACACCATGAGTCTGGATCAAAGCTTCATATATTAATCTCAAAACCTCTGTACATGGGTTCTTCTACACAGCTTTCTGCTTCTTCTTCTCTATGCTCTATTGATCATGCTAATGTTACAATGATACAAGTGAGGGTGTCTATATCCATTTTCCCTCTGGCTCCTAAAACTGTCTAATCTAAGAATTTAAAGCTACCTACTTACATTTACTAGCATAAATTCTTGTTAATCCTTCAGACGAGAGTAGGACGCTCAAGGTATGATTACGATCTACAAGTACACCCTTTCTTAATTGTTTCATTTATGTTTGGTGTATCAAAATTCAAAACATTTCAAGCAATTCAACATGTGCCAAAATTCATTGGCGCTTGCCCGATGCTTGCTTGTTGTTGGCGATGCTCCTGCATCACCAGTACGGTCACCATTTTGTTATCACTCTGTAATTTTCCCAAGGCTGTGAAGGCAGTCACAGAGGAAACATCAAAACCACTTTGAATCTTGGATCTATCCTTCCAAGACTCAGAGAGGGATCTCTCTATTTGATATAGATTTGTTTGAAATAGGATATTAGGCTAGCTATATTGTACATGAGTTTGTTTTTGATTTGAGTTGTTTGGATGAATGACTTCTTTAGAACCCCATTGGGCTATGGGATCTGTGAGAAGCTTGAAATAAAGTGCAGATCTATAAAGTATCTTCTCAGGGCAAGGTAATGTGAACATTGGATCCTTTAAAAATAAAGTGGTGTACAACAGAAGCAGAGGAGATGATCAATCACAATAGCAAAGCATTTAAGAATTTCATCATTGTAATATCAGAAGAAAACATTAAGATTTTTAAAAGCTCGACACAGAGTATCAGAGATAGATTATGTTCTAAACCTCCTTTTAAAAATTAGAGAAATAAAACATAATGATGACTAAGTAGAATCACATTCAACGAAGAAAGAAGACTTCACCAATGGTCAACACGCAGGAATCCTATGAAAAAGTCTCATTTATTACTGATGAATTTGAAAAATATTACAGAGAACAGCCTTTATGGGTGAAAGAATCAACCAAAAATTTTACATTAATATCACATCAATAAATAGGAGAGATCCCCCATTAATTTTAGGGTTTTAACCACCTCGGCCAAAAATAGCAACAAATCCCCAAAAATCCTGAACTGTCCGCCATGAAAGACGGGCCGAATTTCTGCAAAAAAGGGGACTGCTCAAACATCTGTTTCTCTTTAACTCTAAAACCTGGGGGGGGGAATGAACGAGTTTATTTTAGATGAGTATGCTTTGGACAAAAACCTCTTTTTTTTTCGCCAAATTCGCCTCCATCTCGCGAAAACAGCTTCCGCAAAATCAAGGCTGAAACAAAAAGAACCAGAGATCCGAAAAATGAGGCTGAAAGATAGCTTCGATTCTCCCAGATGGTGGCACCTGTGAAAAAAATGAGAGAGGTGTTTTTTCTTCATCTCATTATGGAGAAAATTTTCTCTCGGTTTTTCAAAATGCGTTTTCGTTTGCTTGGAATCCTTCCTGGAAAAACACTGGTCAAAATGGCAAAAATGGTGGTTTTGAGTTTTTTGGGGAGGGTAGTTTTTTGGGGAAAGGTGGTATTCCGGACCCCCCCCATGAGGTGGTAAGTGGTATTGGGAGGGGGCCTCTAAAATCACCTGGAGGTGACAAGTGATCCTCCCAATACCACTTATCGGACACCCCCCCCCCCTCCGTTAAAGTTTGAAAAGAATGGGGGGGTCTAGAATTTTTATGTCCGTGGATTAAATTTTGGGGATTTGTGAAGGTAAAGTTGCGGGAGGGAAAATGATGCGACTTTTATTTTATTGTTTTTGTTTTTTATTTAATTTTTTGTTATTTGTTTCTTTTTACATGTTTTTCTTTTCCTTTTTTATTTATTTATTTTATTTATTTTGTTTTAATGTTTTATTATGTGTTTTAGTTATGTTTTATTTTTAATTTGTTATTTGTTTATTTGATTTATGTTTTATTATATTATATGTTTACGTGTGTTTTGTTTTGATATATTTTTATACTTTGTTTTATATATTTTAATATTGTTTTATTTTTAATGTTAATTAATAAAACACTAACCTTATTACTAATTTAACAAGTAACTTAATTATTAACTAATTAATTAATTAATCAATCAATTAATTAATAATTAGTCTAACATATTTTGATTAAACTAACTACACTAATTTTATTACTAACATTATTAATCTATTGTTCTTTTTAGCCTAAGTTTGTTTATTCATGGATGGGTGGCAGGTGAGATGTAGCCAATGGGACAAATGGATGAGGGAGTGAGTGGGGCAGAGGTGGATGAAGGATGCAGTAGGGTGATGAAGGATCGGGAGAAACGGATGGAGGGGAAAAAATGGGTCAACCGAACCATAAGTCTTCATCACGGGGGAAATGCCAAATCAGCAACCGAAGAATCGAGTTACCTATAACTATAGGACCCCAACATAAAGGAAGACTAGCAAATGTGAAGCACTTCAGAGTTTTTGGAAGCAAATGCTACATCAAAAGAGAAGATGGCAGAATGGGAAAGTTTGACTCTCGTGTGGAAAAATGAATACTTGTTGGTTACTTAAGTACAAGGAAAGCATACAAGTGTTACAATCTAAGATTAAACAAAGTTGTGGAAAGCATCAACGTAACAATTGATGAAACAGGTAGACCAGAATCAAAGGAAGAAGAAAACAAATCAATGGAACAACTTTTCGAAGAAGAAGATGAAAAAGAAGTAGAAGAGGAAGAGAATCTGACAGAAGCAAAAGAGCAAGTTCAACAAGTATCTCCAAAGACACCTAACAAACGAGTACAGAAGAATCATCCTTCAGATCATATTATTGGAAACAAAGATGTAGGAGTTGAGACTAGAAGAAAAATCCATTCACCAAAACAAACACACCTAGTATTGTTATCTACAATTGAACCAAACTATTTTGAAGAACCCAACAAGGATGAATTTTGGAATAAGACCATGGATGAAGAATTGGATCAAATAGAGAAAAATGACACTTGGGAATTGGTTCCAAGACCAAAGAATAAGAATGTGATCGACACAAAATGGGTTTTCATGAATAAATTGAATGAAGATGGGCAGGTTACAAGGAACAAAGCTAGATTGGTATGTAAAGGATATGCACAGATTGAAGGAATCGACTTTGAAGAGACATTTGCCCCAGTTGCTAGAATGGAAGAAATATGTTTGCTTTTAGCTTATGCATGCTCCAAAAATGTTAAAATATATCAGATGGACGTAAAATCAGCTTTTTTGAATGGGGAACTTGAAGAAGTCTACATTGAACAACCAGAAGGATTTCAGTCGTCAAAGAACACAGACTATGTGTGTAAATTAAAGAAGGCCTTGTATGGTCTAAAATAGGCTCCTATAGCATGGTACTCTAGACTCGATAAGTATCTGCAACAGACAGTTCATAAAAGGAAGTGCAGACAACAACCTCTACATAAAGGTAAGTCAAGGTAATATTTCATTAATTGAAGTTTATGTTGATGATATTATTTTTGGTAGTGATGATGACAAGTTAAGCCAGAAATTTGCAAAAGACATGAAGAATGAATTTGAAATGTCATTACTTGGAGAACTATCCTTCTTTCTAGGACTTCATATACGTCAAAGAAACCAAGGAATTTTTATTTCTCAAACCAAGTATATCAGAGAAATGCTAAAGAGGTTGGAATGGAATATTGCAAACCAATTATCACTCCCATGCAAACCAGTTGTAAGTTGAGCAAAGATGATGATTCAAAGTCTACAAATCAGAGGCAATACAGGTCAATGATTGGCAACCTACTATATGTGATAACATCCTGACCAGATGTAATGTAGGCAGTTGGACAGGTGGCATGATTTCAATAAGCACCAAAGGAATCACATGTATTAGCAGTAAAGAGTATCTTCAAATATCTCAAAGGAACAGAAGAGTTTGGATTATGGTATCCAAAAGGAAAAGATCTATCACTTATTTCCTACACAGATGTAGATTGGGCAGGTTATATTGATGACCGACGAAGCACCAGTGGAGGAGATTTCTACTTAGGTGAGTGTTTGGTATCATGGCTAAGCATGAAACAATCATCAATATCTCTATCTACAACCGAGGCATAGTATATTGCAGCAACAACATGTTGTACACAGGTTCTTTGGATGAAAGAAACTTTGACAGATATACAGGTTGAGTATGATGAGCCCATTCGAATATATTGTGATAATACAAGTGCCATCAGTATCTCAAAAAACCCGGTGATGCACTCCAAGGCGAAGCACATTCCAATCAAGTATCACTTTCTACGGGAACAGATTTCAGAAAAGAACATCAGAGTTGAGTATGTGGGCACAAAAGAACAA
Source organism: Picea engelmannii (assembly GCA_009831015.1). Lineage (NCBI taxonomy): Eukaryota > Viridiplantae > Streptophyta > Pinopsida > Pinales > Pinaceae > Picea > Picea engelmannii. Next base: position 685,029 of record ML784765.1, on the reverse strand, counting down.
GTGGTAGACATCTTTACAAAACCACTTACACGAGAATATTTTGAATATCTTCGCCAAAGACTTGGAGTTATTTCTACTCCAAAATGAATTCTTTTTGAATGATTATCTTATATGTCTTAGATGTACATGAGGAAGCACCATAAGAGGACAATTCAGTCAGGGGGAGTAGCCCCAGATGGAAAGATACCTTTGCCATTGATGACAAAGGGGAAGATATTTATTAGATGCAGAGGACAGAGGCAGATTTATCAGATGTAGAGGACAGAGGCATGGTTCCAGGGGGAGAATTAGTGATACGATTTTAGTATTGCATCAGAGTGTTTCCATCAATGCTAAAGGGGGATATTGTTGATTAAGGTTGGTTGTCATTGATGTCAACCCTTGAAGAAATCCCCGTAGAAGAAAGGTTTGGGTAATGGACCCAATATTGTTTGATGTAAATATGACTCATTATTATTTTTTCATAATTTATAAGAAGTAAATATGGATGAACTCCAAAGTGGTCCCCTTATGGTGAAAGCCTTCACGGGAAGACGCTTTGCGGAGTAAGAGAACCCATGCTTAATTCTGGAATAATGAGATGAAGTACAATGAATTTGTCAAGGAAACTATCCTAGATGGATATTTCTTTTCATTCCATTTCCGATGGTATGTATAACGTCACATAACTCCTCATGGTTAGAGAGTTATGACCATGTGAAATTGGAGAACCCAGGTTTGGGTAATGGACCCAAGTTTGTTTGATGGATAACGGTATGATTTTTACTATATTTTAAGGTAATACTATTCTATATGGATATTACATGTCATTCCATTTCTGGTGGTATGTGGAATTTCACATAAATCCACACGTTTTGAGAGTTATGGCCTTACGAAGTTGGAGGACCCTCATATGTCATCTAGAAGCCCCAAAAGGTCAAAGTAGTCAAAGTGGCTTAAGAGTTTTTAAAAGGTAAATAATAAAGTGAAGTGATGAGTGTATTATAATTCAAAATGAATACAAAATAACTTATTTCAATAATAAATGTAATGGAGAAATTAGAAGTGGGTTAACCCTAAAATAAGGAAAGTGGGCCAAGTGACCTAGAAGATGTTTTTAAGGAAGCTACTTGGAGAGTATAAATAAGAGGCAAGACTCTCTCATTTTAATTACACTTGAGAATATTGAATATATATAGGTGTTTGAGGTAAAAAAGGATATATAAGATGAATTTCTAAGGGAAGGTGAAGAAAAGAAGGCCGAAATGCAAGGAAGGATAAATTCTTTTGATGGTGCTTTCTAAGGTATGTTATTTACAAGTCATCTCACCATTTTCGCTATAACTTTTTTTATATAATGATTCAGACCATGAAATTGATATGAAATTTAGAAAACATACCCAAGTATCTGTGGTAAAAAAATCAACTTGTGGGTCGTTGTATTTTGGGAGTTACACTCTGTGGAAAATAGGGTTTGTGGCTAGTCCCGAAACTAGTCAAAAACAACTGTTTCGGGTAAAAACGTCATAACTTCTTAATAATAGATCCACATTCAGTGAGACAAAATGTGTTGGTTAGGTTATAGTCTTTATTATTCTTTGTAACAGTTTCATATCAATTCAATGAATATTGCATGAAGGGAACACTCTACAAGGTCTCTCTCTAGAATAAGCTAGAATTCAGCAAGGTATGCCATTTTTACTATAACTCCTTTTCTGAGAGGTTCCAAATAGTGAAACCTGGAGGAATTGTATGAAACACACTGAATAAAATTTCATATCAGTTTAAAATCTTTATGCATTACAGGTTCAAAGTTATGATTACTTCAAGTTAGGGTTGTTGACTAATCCAAAACTAGGCATGTCAGACTAAATAAACGTTTGATGAAAATGCTAGTCTCTTGTTGTTAGAGTTAAGGAAGCTTTGCAGGAATGTGATAATATACACCAGGTCTATTACAGAGCTACAAATCAGATTTGAATGATGAAATTGATGAGGGCTTTTGGTTGAGGTACATGTTGAGTACATGGTTAAGACAAGTAGTTGATGAGTTGGCACATACATGAGGTGTATAGTTGATGATGTTGGTACATATTGATGAGTAGTTGACACATGATTGGTACATACTTGGTACATGGTTGGATGCACTTTTTTATGGTACAGGTTGATTACAGGTTGTTTGGTACAGGTTGGTGCATGGTTGATGCACTTATTTATGGTACAGGTTGATTACAGGTTGAGGTACAGGTTGATGAATGGTTGATGCATGGTACATATTTATTGGTACAGGTTTACAACATTATATCTCACAGTGATAGTGTGACAGTGGTTCCATCATTCTACTTCTACTTCAGGGTGGAAGGATGGGGCAAGGACAGGTGGTTCTAGCCACCTTCCGGTTGTAGTCGGAGAACATAGGGGGTTGTAGCCTCCTTCTGGTTGTAGCCAGAGAATTGGGGAGTTGGAGCTTCCCTCAAGTTGTAGCCTGAGAAACTAGGGGGTTGGAGCCTCCTTCCAGTTGCAGCTGGAAAGCAAAGGAAGTTAGTGCTTCCAATGAATGTAATTCTTCAAGACATATAAGAAAAAGAATTATGTGGTTTTCTCGCGATTTGGGTTTCCACATAAAACATTGGTGTACTGTGTATGTGTGTGATTGTTTATTTCTTACTGCTCATTATTGGATAATAATTCTACATTGATATAACATTTGAAGAAAAGGGATTATAATTACGCTATTACTAATTCACCCCCCCTCTCAGTAATCCAACAAAGGAAACCTAATCAAGACCAACAACAACAATGCAAGAATCAATATTAGAGAAAGAAACACCTTATCCATCCATCCTTTCTCATCATAACATCCTCAGGATAGTATAAATCAACTTATATGGGATACTCTATATCTTGTAGAAAATATCCTGCATGAAAGAAATAGATCTATAGGATACTTTATATCATGTAGCTTGATTCGAGGTCACAATATCTTAAGAAAAACCACCTCCAACCACCTTCAACAAGCATATTAATGTGCATGCAAAAGGTAAAAAAGGTAACATAACTATATACCCAATCTACATTTAATTAAACCTCACACATCCATATCTATGCTTATTTTATATATTTGAGCATTCATAATGTCTACAGGGTGGTGAAAATGAGGAGGTTTACATCTTGTCGGTGGGGGGTGGCATATTTCGTGCCAAATTCAAATTCACATGTGGATTTTGAATGTTTCAAGTAGAGATTTACTTCTTTGAGTGAGAAAATGCACAAATTAAGGAATTATGAATACAAGTCAACTTTTGTTGTACTATTGTGACAAGACAACAATCTTGTCCACGATTTAAGGTTATAACTCAAAGTTAGAATAATCGAAGCACCATTTCGAGTTTGAATAGGGAGAGTGGCTCTATTTGGGTGGAATAAGGAATACGAGATTGTAGGAGAAGAGGGAAAGAAAAGTAATAATCCAAAGGATGCTGGAAGGAAAGAATTTCTAAGAGTCTGCAGGTAACCATGGAACCCTAGATAGAGAATTATCGCTTCGATCTCAAAGATTTGTTGCATTCATTCTAGTTTCTTTTTTTTTTTTTTTACCCATGGTCACTTCTAGAAAATTTCATGGTCATTAAAATAGAAAGAAAAACTTACCCTACATAAACCCAACTTTTTTCTTCCACAAGACTTTTTCTGAAATTGAACCAACGTCCCATGTGTTAAAGTCTCTCAGTATAATAAATTGTTGATCCCATGGTCGAACCCTCTCGACACTAAAAATTCTTCAACCTTATTCGAAAAGGAATCTTTTATAAATTTTTATTTACACAATTCCTATAGAAATATTTTTCTATAGGATCTGTTTCTACAGGAACGACTACAAAAAGGTATACCGACTAAGAATTTGTCAGATAGAATCCCTCATCTCACCTTTTTCCTTTCAAGAACAACCTTTTGCTGAATTTTCTAACCACCTACTTACCTAAAGACTAGCCCAATTATCACCCCCTCTAAGAAGGGATTCAATATGGATATTCTATAGGAAATCTTCAACCAACCTTCCTCTCCACTCATCATCCTAAAAAAAAAAAATATTTAAGAGAAGGGAACCAACATAGCCTTCCATGGTTTATGAAAAACCTGAGATAGTGGAATTTTTTTAGAAATGTGAATGGATGGGTTCCTTTGAGAGGCTAAGGGGGTTTGATGATGATGTGGCCATGGAGTTTTCCCAAAATTTCCAGATAATATGAGATCAGGAATATGTAACTACAATTTGAGGGCTAACCATTAGGATTAACGAAGCCTCCATTAGAAAAGTCTCTAGATTACCCTTAGGAATTCCTTGGGATAAAGAATAAAGAGATGAAGCCATTAATGCCAAGAAAGCATTATTCCTCCCTAATGAGAAACCTGATGAAGATAAAAATGGAATAAAAATGGAAACCCTCCCTCACTCATGGCAGGAGGTAGCATATCATCATCAAATACATTACTTGTGAGGGTAGGATTAGTGTAGTCTATACCTATCATTTCAGATTGTTGCATCATCTTAGGCATCTTCCAAATTCTGAACCATACTTCAATATGAGTATCCCCTATTTGCTTCTTCATTCATTCAAGGAGAAGAGTCAAAAAGTACAAAGAGGGAAACAATAATTCTTATCACATCATGGCCTATTCAAGCTGATAGTCTCTGATGTTGTTAGGAGCTTTAAACATAGATTTTTTGGGGAATATTTCATCAACATGGACATACAATATTTTGAATAAGTTTAAGAAGCCATGAGTGAGGAAGAAATAGATAAGGGAAAGAAACCCAAGAGACTCACCAATCCCAAGAAAGAAAAACAACAAAATCGGGGAAAGAAGCAAAAGATAGATGAAGAAGTTAAATAAGTGGCTAATGTATTAATTACTTTAGGGACCCCTATAGTCATCCCTCTAAAAATCACCACTGTAGAGTGGGTGCATCCTAGAAGGAGGAGGTCCAATAAGGTCAAGAAAAGTAGAAAAGGAGGATCCCAATACTATCCTCCCCACTCACTAACAAATGCCAAGTAGAGGAAGTTAAGGACTCTCCTAGTCCTGAACAACTAAAATAAACATAGGGGAAGGAGCCTCAAGAGGAGACTATGATGAAAGAGTAAATACCAATGGAAGGAAACTCTAAAACTAAAACTCTTGTAGAGAAACTTATGCATACAACCATGTTGGAACTAGAGAAAACCAAAGTTGATTCCATCAAGTGGAAAAAGATGGAAAAATATAATAATGGAAATATTAAAGAAGAGGTTGATCAAGAGTTGGAACAACAAATCCAACTCATTCAAGAAAAGTTCCAAATCATGACTATCTAGAAAGTAGACTACAATCAGAAGCTGAAGGTAGAGAAAAAAAAACTTAAACAACAATTGAGCAAGGTAAAAAGACATCTACATGAGAAGAGTAAAAAAGTAGATATCATGCAAGCAACATTCAAAACTATAGCTAAAGTATCTGAATAAATGATGGAATGTAGGCCACCAATTAGAACATACACATTGTTCCTAAAACAATAGTGGCACAAAAATCAGATTACACACTTAGCTAAGTTTGTGAAATTCAACCTGGATACACCCAAAGATTTCCTAGATGCATACCGGGGTTGTAACATGGAAGAAAAATCTCAACTTTGTGAGTTCTACCTACATAACCTTGTCTTACCACACCCATACAACTGGAATCCCAATCCATATGTATGGGATGTGAAATTGATGGCCTTTTCTTCTTGGCTAAGGAATCAGGAAATGAGGGCAGAATAATTCAAAAAGTACAAGGAAGAAGAACAACATGCACCCCTTTGAATTAAATCAGAGGTTTCCAGGCCTAAGGATGTCATAAAAAATCACCATATCCTCTCTTTAGATAAGTATTAACTCCAAGGTGAATAGCCAAACAAAGGGAGGTGATATCCCATATTGATGACACATTGAGATTATTGGGAGAAGTAGTGGTTGAGGCCTGCCACAGGAGGTGGAATTCCTTCATCCTAGCATGAGAATCAGAGAGCCTCACTCTCCAAAAACATTACAAATTTCCCTCCTCAGGACACCATGGTATAAAGAAACTCTAATAAGAATGAGAACTAATTGGACTGGGCTAAGGATGAGCCATCCACTCCTTTTCCCTATAGTTCCTATGGTTGGCGTCAAACTAGAAAAGGAAGAAGCAAATTGGACCAATATTGTGAAGGATAAATGATACCTTGATCAACAATATGTCACCAAGTATATATCTTGGGATATGATAGATGAATTCAATAGACAACAATAGGAACAATAGTGAAAACATGGTAATGAACAACTATACTACATTGAGAAATAATAGGGAATTGAGCAACAACAAGACATTGAGCAATAGCAGGATGATAGACATCAGAGGAACAATGAACAATAGTAGAGTACAGAACAACAACAACAACCATAAGATTATAAACACCATCTTTTGTTGCACAAATGGTGTGCAAGATTTCAGTTGGGGGGTGATGATGAGCCTCATTATTGTATATTCTAAAGGCTCATCTTTGACATATTTTTGCACCAAAAAATGACTTAATATTTTCTTTTGACCATATTTAAAAGTCATTCATGGGTATTTTTTATGTTTCTTAATGAATGTATGATTGAGGTGGATTTTTGTGTATAATATACCTTTTTGCACTAATGTTTTTGGATAAAGACATGTGTTCCACCAACCAGGTCGAACTGCAAGATTCAAGGGCACCAACCTCCTAGAAACAGGGGATTTTTTCTCCTCGAATGAGATGTCAGCCAAAGATCAAGGGAAATTGTCTACACCTACCTCCAAGAGTGCTCCTTGTGCATTTATGACCACTTCTAATCAACAACAGTTCAAAAATACATATGTAAAGGGATGAGATCCCTCATTTACTCATTACTCTCCTTGATTTAGGAAGGGAGGTCAAACTCTCTATTTATATATAGGCCTATAGTCTAAGAGAGGAGGATATCAAATTTCCAGAGAATCATTGTATGGAGATTTTCTGCAAGACTTTTTGTTGAAGACTAAGAAATTTGATGATCCTGATGTATTACTAATATTTATGAATAAAATAGTTTTTCCTTAAGTCCATTAAGAGTTCTTTTTAGGTTCCTTATGCTCCATGGGTAGGGATCAAGGACCCTTTTTACTATTTCTATAACTTTCATGCATATTAGTTGTTTCTTAGATAGTGTTTCATTCACCATTAAAGTTAGATTTAGCTTTGCATGATAAATATTCATTTTTGTTAATATTTTTACTAACTGGCCATTTGTGGCAACATCCTGTAGAAATGATCAATAACCTTTTGGAACACTCCTAAGTGCCTCCCAAGGATAAGAACCATAGATTCACTTAATTTATTTTATAGTCTAGTTTTGTCAATGCTTTTAAATACTTGCACTACCTTTTTGGACTTCATTTTTCCTCCTATAGGAGTATCCTGTAGAAACCGCACAGATCTTGTAGAAACGCATAGTTCGTATAGAAATCTCCTGCAGGTCTATTATAGCTTCAAATTTTGACTTAGATTAATATTATTTTCTTGAAAGCATTAACAAATAATAAAAACACATTTATATTGATAATGATCAAGGGGTTAGATTTCTTTGATTATGCAATAGTGTAGTTTCATTTCCAATACAGTTTTCTTGCCATAGCTTACAACTCTACTTTTATCACAGTTCTCTATTCTAATTTCATATTAGATACATCTTTTGCTTCATATTAACTTTCATGATTTAGTAATTTTTTATGTAGTGGGATAACTTATTTTCATGCACTTTGGCTTAGATGTACTTTTAGATTGATGTGTCTCCTTCAAGGCAATTAGTTCAGATTGGTGTGTTTCCTTCAACAAAATTAGTTTAGAGCTACTTTCTATCATTTGATTTCCTACACATTCAGAACCTTCGATCATCTTTCAAACCTTTGCTACCGACAATTGCATACTACACATACAATTCATAACACCTATTAAGTTTGTATGAAGCCCGAGTTGACAAGTATAGTAAGAGACCACGGGTACAATAAATCATTCATTTTATTCTTGGGACCATCAATCATCCATATTGGCCCTAGAAATAAGACCATGTTTTGGCATCAAAGATTGGGAAATATTGGAGAAAAGGGCCTTTTAAACACTACACAGTAAAGGTATGGTTGAAGGTATGTCTAATTGCACCCTGGATTTTGATTTCTATGAACATTGCATATATGGTAAATAGAATCGAGTAAGATTCCCATCTGGTGCTACAAGAACAAAGGGGATTTTAGAGTTGATACAAAATTATTTGTTCGGACCTATTCATGTTACATCACTAGGTAGATCTGTGTATTTCATTCATAGATAATTTATCAAGGAACACATGGATTTATTTTCTTAGGAAGAAATCTGAGGTATTTGAAAATTTTAAAGAGTTTAAGGCTTTGGTAGAAAATAAGAAAGAGAAGAAAATAAAGGTGTTGAGGACAGATAATGGTGGAGAATTGTGTGGGAATGAATTGAAAGAGTTTTGTAAGAAGTGTGGTATAGAAAGGTAGAAGAATACTCCATAGACACCTCAAAAAAATGGGGTTGTAGAAAGGATGAATAGGACGTTGATGGAAAAATAAAGGAGCATGCTCATTGGTGTTTCATTTGGATAGGAATTCTAGGCAAAGGCAGTGGGTACTACATGTTACCTAGTAAATAGAACACCCTCATTAGCTTTGGTGGAAAAAACTTCACATAAGTATGGACTGGTAAGAAACCCTCTCTTGAACATCTCAGAGTGTTTGGTTGTGATGCTTATGTACTTGTTCCAAAGGAAAATAGGAGTAAGATGGATAATAAAATTGAAAAGTGTATCTTTATTGGTTATAAAGATGGTGTGAAAGGTTATAATATTTGGAACCTAGAAACTAAGAAGACTGTTTACAGTCGAGATATTGTTTTTATATAGGTTAAAGATGTTCCCAAACAATAATTCCTACCAAGGAAAGAAGAACCCAAGAAAATAAAGTTTGACTTGGATGATGCAAAATTTGAATCAACGAAAGAAGGTGAATAAGAAGAAGAAGAACCTCATACTCTAGTATTGAGGAGATCAATGAGGGAAAGAAGGAAACCAGAAAGGTATAGTCCATCTAATTTTCATGATAATTTTTCTTTATCTATTACTGATGATGATCCCAGAACTGTTAGGGAAGTAGTGAATTCATAGGATAGTAAACTCTGGAAGAAATCCATGGTTGAAGAGATGGATACCTTGGATAATAATGAGGCATGAGATATAGTTGAGTTTCTAACTGTAAGAAATGGCATTGGTAGAAAATGATTGTTTAAAAAGAAGTTGAATGCAGAAGGAAAAGTGGAGAAATACAAAGACCGGTTAGTAGAAAAAGGTTATTCCTAGGTAGCGAGAATTGAATTTGGTGAAATTTTTTCTCATGTTGCCAAGTTAACTTCTATAAGATTTATTTTGTCTGTTGTTGTTGCTTTTTATTTTGAAGTATAATAGATGGATGTGAATACAACATTCCTACATAGGGATATAGAATAACATATCTACATGAAGTAGCCATAAGTCTTTGTAGTGAAAGGAAATAAAGAGTTGGTATGTAAGCTAAAGAAGTCACTATATGGTATGAAGCAATCACCTAGGATGTGGTACCAAAAGTTTGGCACATACATCCTTGGACTGGGATTTGTGAGAAGTAGGGATGATCATTGTGTATATTCCAAGCAGGTTGGTAATCACTTCATTTATATAGTGGTGTATGTTGATGACATGTTGCTAGTAGGAAATAACATGGATGTTATCAAGGAGGTGAAATCACAACTATCCTCCAAATTTGGCATGAAGGATTTCAGTGTTGCTAACTTCATTATGGGAATGGAGATTAAAAGATATTGGGAAAATAAGAAACTTTGGTTGAATCAAAGAAAACATGTTGAGATGATATTGGAGAGGTTTGATACGCAGGAAAGAAAACCGATTAAGGTTCATATTCCTGTAGGTGTAAATTTATTTGTAGATCAATGTCCCAAGACATAGGAAGAGGAAGAGGACATGTTCCATGTTCCATATGATAGTGCAATTGGTAGTTTGATGTATCTAATGGTCTATACTAGACTAGACATTGCACATGCAATGGGATTTTTGAGCATGTATATGTCAAAACTAGGGAAGGAGTATTGGACAATAGTAAAGAGGGTTTTCAGGTATTTGCGTGGCACTTCTAGTTATGGATTGTGCTACCAAGGAAGTCCAAGATTGGAAAAAGTGTTGAAAATACATGGGTTTTTTTTATGCAAACGTGGTTGGAGATATGGATCACAAAATATCTAAAAGTGGGTATGTGTTTAACCTATTTGGAGAACTCAGTTGGATGAAAAAAAGACAAAATGTAGTGGCACTCTCAACTACAAAAGCTAAATACATGGAAGCCACTCATACATGCAAGGAAGTAATATAGTTACAAAGATTGTGTTCAAGTGTTGGGTTGATACAATAAGCAATAAGATTAGATTTTGACAGACAAAGTGCAATATTCCTGGCAAAGAAACCAGTTTATCATTCAAAGACAAAGCATATTGATGTTTAGTATCACTTTGTGAAAGAAATGGTTGAAGACAAGAAGGTGTGTTTGGAGAAGGTTGACACTTTGAATAATGTTTTAGATTCATTGACAAATTTTGTGAGCACCAAGAAGTTCTCCTGGTATAGAGAAACAATGGGAATTGTTGCCCTGAATTGTTGACTATGTAATCTCGTGACCCCCTTGTTGAGGAAAATATATTAAATGATCATACTCAAGCATTTTTCAGAATTTACTTGGCTAAAGAAAAGTAAACGGGAATATCTCCCTATGTTTATAGCCAACAAAAATAACATCCTAACAATCAATCACCCCAACAATGGTCAAGTAGATTAGTGTAAAATCCAAGCAGTTATCTGAAATGAAAGAGATCTAATGCATACATAAGAAGGTTATAATGATCAAATATGACACATACCATGATACCTTGGACCAATTACCTCGTGGAGCAAGAGCCTTCTTTGATACAAGACCAAACCAGTAGTGATGGAGGTTGGTACTGCTGGCAGGACAAATCTGGCTGAGAAGAAGAGAAGGGCCCTCCAGGACCATGCTCAGGTTGCTCCTGCTCTCAGTATTCCATGTCTAGGACCATGTGGGCCTCGAGACATGATCTCCTAGTTATCCCCTAGATATCGGGGATAACATCTGGCTCCAACTTGGGGACATGCGCTAACTGCAGAGCGTATGAGAACCTCAGCAATCTCTGACGTAGACCTGTGATCTGCTCACACTCGACAAAAGGCATCAGCAACAAGAGACGGGGTGGTATTGCCACCCCGTAAAGCAAGATTACATAAATGTGCATATAGGCATTAAGTAAATGTGCATATCAGGCAATGGAACAAGAAATCAAACAAAAATGTATATAACAGTAATCAATCAAAAAGCGGTATAATACACGGGAGTGAATACTTACCTGTCAGGATCATGTCC
>ML784765.1:603636-647378 GCA_009831015.1 Picea engelmannii | reverse complement strand
ATTTCCTTCTCGGGGATCCCCTGGTCGAAGCATCCCTAGGTTTTATTTTCCTATGGATTTTATCTTTTACCAGCTGCTTTTACCTCCTGGGCCTTTAGCCCCTTCTTCCCACAAGACAAGATGTACCCTGGAAGGTCATACTAATGGCCAGACTAGGGGAATGGGATGGATGAGCGGGATATAAGATGGAAAAATGATAAGATGGTGGGAGCGGATGATGGCTCTGCAAACCCCCCTTGGTGGCTAACCAAAACCCATGAATACCAGCTTGCTAAGTTGCCCCATGAATACCAGCTTGTAAGATCCAAGCAGTCATCCGAAATGAAAGGAACCTAATGCATACATAAGAATGTTATAATGATCAAATATGACACATACCATGATACCTCGGACCAATTACCTCATGGAGCAAGAGTCCTTTCCGATGCAAGCCCAGGCCGGTAGTGATGGAAGCTGGTACTGCTGACAGGATAAAGCTAGCTGAGAAAAAGAAAGATGGGCCCTCCAGGGCCATGCTCAAGTTTCTCCTGCTCTCAGTACTCCATGTCTAGGACCATGTGGGCCTCGAGACATGATCTCCTAGTTATCACTAGATATTGGGGATAACAATGTCCATACTTCCAGTCCAATGGACATCAGATATATTTTCATTCTAACACTCCAGAAAACATAGTCTTTATTATATCAAGATTTTCCCCACCATTGCATCTTCTACAGAGGGCCTTTTTCCATTTCCCTATGCAAACTTATCATCCCTTCTTGATGAATCCAGAGCCAAAAATACACATTTTTCCACATATGCAGACCCTATTTGCTATACAGCATGCGTATACACAGGTTGCTCCACTACAGCCCGTGTACATCAGGATTTGTGCCAGAAAATACAAAATGGAGTTAGGTTTCCATGTCACGACAGGAGATCTCTGATCCTTGGCCTTCCATATACTGGAAAAGTTCTGACTCGACCCTTCAGTTGCATTTTGAAGGCTATAAAAGCATAATTCTGAGCTATGGAAAAGAGGAGAAAGCATTCAACTTTGAGAGAAAAGTTACTCTGGAGAAATTACTTCATATTGAGTCTGCATCCCTTTGTCCCTAGAGTCTGAACACAGTGTTCATCCCCCAAGCTATTTCCCTATTGTTGAGAGAACCTCATTGTCTCTCTCCTATGAGATTGCCTTTGGTGAAGGATTGAAGTGGTGGAGGCACAGTTGGAAGGAACTTGGTTCCTTGGTTTCAAACTGTGCCAACACGGAAGTTTGTAATGTTGTCACTTCTGCTAATCAATTATTAATAGAAATACTCATTTCCCATCCTATTGGTATCGTGCAAATATATGATTATTATCCATGGGCATGTTTGTAATGTTTATTAATGGATTATGTTATCTAATGTGCTAACCCCTTTATACTATCACCGTGTACTTGTTATGCTTGTTTGTTAAGAACTTATTGCAGTTATAAAGCTTTGGGTCGAAGTGCTCAATGGTGGAACATCATCAAATGTTGGATCAAGGTAGGCCTCTTTCTTATATTGCAAATTAGTTTATGTAACATACAATGGAATTGAGTTGATTTCTGCATTGATACATGTCTGTTGTGGTTTACCCTTGGCCATAGAGATTTTTTCCCTTGTAGCAGAAATGGCGACTCCGCTGGGGAGAGATCTTCATTATGAGGGTTGAAGTATTTTTTCTTCTTGCATTTCTCTTTTTCCTTTGTGTTTCTTGTCGTATCACTGCTTGACAGATTCTGATCACTCTGAGTCTGAGCTTTTAGCCTTTTTTCCCTTGTCGGGCCTTGTTTTAAAGCCTGTACGCTCCTTTTGCTTGACAGTCGTGTATACATGTGTGTTGCCTTTCTGCAAGATGCGTATATGCGCATTGTTCTCCTGAATAGTCGAGTATACCACTTTCCCTTTCTTGTTTGCTTGGTTTAGTGACTGTTGGGTGGGATTTGACGATTGTTGAGCCTTCTTAGGTCTCTGTAGTGCCTGTTGAGCTTCTCTGGGTTGATAGGAAACCTATTTGGAGTTGAATTTTTGGGCGGAGTCTTTCTCATTATTTTTCATTTTTTGGTTTGTCCTTGAACCCTGGGTTGTTTGCTTGGCTTCTTGGTATTATGCTTGAGTTATTTCATTTATACACAGTAGAATTTATATATCAGACTGTTTTTTAGTCTATGCATTTTCTCTTTAATATATTGAAAATACAAAAAAAATAGGCATTTTGCATTGGTTAGAATTTTTGTCTTTGAACCTTTATCATTAGCTTAGTACATTTAGCGAAAGATTGCATTTTACTTCTGAATTGCAGAGTTGAAATTGAAAAATGCACTGTTTTTATTAGCATATCATTCATTGAAAAGTTAAAGATAGACTTTGCATTATTGTTGGCCCTTGACCAAGTTTTGAGGGATCTGGTCAAGCTTGACCTATTTTCAGACTTCGATAGCCTGTCGAAGGAGGAGCGCAAGATGAAGCAGAGATCATGGGATCTCGGCCCCTTTTTGGGTCCTTTTTGGGATTTGTGAATATGTAATGGGTATGGGATGTCAGCCCATGGGTTTTACCCATGATTAAGCCTATTTTGTATGTATAAATAGAAGGCTAGGCAATGTAAGAAGTGGTAGAATAGTGCGCAAGTATGTGCAAGTTGGCTAAGTGATAAGAGTTAGATCTGTGTGATCAAGGATTGTAAGGCTTCGTGCATATTGTGTGAGACTTGTAGAGCTAAGTGCAAGTCATTGTAACAAGACTATGGAAGGCTTTGTGTTGGAACACAAGGAAGGAGGGTCTAGCGAGGTGCGTAGATCTCTTGTCCTAGAAAAAGTAGGGTTTTGAGGCTCTGTGCTTGTAACTGATTGATTGAAGGAAATAAAGAAGAAGAGTTGGTGGACGTAGCCTCGAGGTGGGGGTGAACCACATAAACACTTTGTTGTTCCACTTTGTGCTTAACTTAATGTGTTTATAAATTCTCTTGCAAAGTTCTTTGATAGAGATAGATAAATATGATGATGCTTTGTGCTAATGATGTGTAATAATGTTAGATCTAACCTATATGAAGGTGCTTAGTGCTTGATCTGCTAGATATAACCTGCATGTTTATGATAAAGTGATTAAATACATCAGATCTGAGTGAATGATGTGATGCTCTGTTCTATCTGCGCAGTAGTTATTGTTTGAATATTGATGAACTGTTGATGCTAAGTGCTATGTTAAGTAGTATAATCACAAATATGTGTCCCAACTGAGGTTGCAGACACTTGAGTCCTGCAACCACCCCTACCTCTACCTCAGGTGAGACTTCATCTGCTTCATAGGTGTTTCTGAAAGGGCCGGTAGTTAAGGTTTTGTTTGTGCATTGTTGTAGCGTTGAACCCTGGGTCTGCCCCTGTGCCAACAAATAGTTCCATTGTCGGGACTTGAAACTATGATTGTTGGGAACTGAAGAGAAGTTTTGTGTGTATATCTACTTCTGAAGTGCGCAATATTGAACTTGAAACTGTGATTGTTGGGAACTAAGAAATAAGAATCCTTGTGCAAAGATTCGACCTGAGATTGTGAAAGCTCTGTGAGTAGATCTTTTGTCCTAGTACGCAGCATTCTACTTGACCTAAGGAGATATGTACCAAGAAAAGAGGTCAGATCTGAAGAAAATAGGTAATATCTATAAGATCTGTGGTCTGATACAAGTAAGAATAGTGAAAATTTATAGATCTAAAGTTTGTGCTTTGTAGAAGTAATATTAGTGGAAATTTTTGTTTCAAAAATATGAATCTAGGTATGTTTGATAGATTATATCCTAGCTTGAAAACTAGGGTATTAATAGATGAAAGAAGATTTTATATGAATATATCTGATATGAATAGTGAAATATATTTTATACCTATGCATAGAAAGAATGTTTGGACTAACAAATGGATGTAGGATCCTAGAAATATGTTTTTGCAGGGTAACTCCTATGAACCTAGTGCACAGTATAGGAAAGGTTGGGGATCACTTAAACAAAAGAGAGGATTAACCCTATGTTACTGTTGCAGAAGACTAGGACATCTTGCTAAGGAATTCCCTGGGAAAATACCTAGTTGTCTTTGTTGTAAAGCTATGGACCATGAAGTGTTGGATTGCCCTAGAATGATTACTAAGCTGGAAGGAATGAATATGACTATAGAAAACCCTAAGATAGATCCAAAAATAGAAGAACCCCAGAAAGAATCAAATAAATTATTGCTACAAATAAATGAAGCCCTGAATGACCACTGACATGTCAGAGTATCGGATATCTTTAAAGAAAAAGAATGTCTTGAAGCAAGAATAGGAGACTTCGACATTGATTGTGTTCTAGATGAGGAAACACAGGTAAATGTCATGACCGAGAGAACTTGGGAAGCTATAGGGAAGCATGCTATGATTCCTTCATTAGGAGGAATAGGGTTATTCAGAGGAAAGTTGATAACCCTATGTGGAAGGCTCGCTTTGATACCTATGACTGCCAATGGAACTTCAATAGAAGAAGATTTTGAGATTATTAAATTTATTGAGGACAGCACCCCATTTACCATGTTATTAGGAAAACCTTGGATTGACAGAGATTGAGCCAGATGAAAGGAAGAACAAGAATTTTTGGAGCAGAAGAAGCAATAATTAAAAGATTTCATGACTAGAAGGATCGCACACTTGATCGAAGAATAGCAGAACAGATCGAGTTTATTTAACACTAGAGACCCGGATGTCAAAGTTTCAAGAACACTAGAGGATCCATAGAATATTGAAGTACCTATCCCAGATAAAGAAGAAGTATTATCCAGGAACCCTAGTGAAGAATTTCAACAACGCGAAGTGACTAGGTCAAAACAAGACAAAAATCAAAATGGAAAAAGGAATACTGAGACGAAGCTCACTGGAAAGAAGGCTAGAAAGTTAAGTAAGAAGAGATCCAAGATTGATAAGTTGTAGAAGGCTCCAGAGGGAACCTTGTAGAAGGAAAAATTACAAAATTGGAGGTTCGCCAGGATATCATAACAGTGACACATGGCACTTCACCATGACAAAGCAATATAGTCGTTGGGGACATTATAATTGTTAGATCAATGCTCTGAATGGATAGAAAGCCATTTATGGCCAGCCATCTCACCATCTGACCGTTAGGACCACGCCATAATAGAAAAAACAGAGTTAATGAATCCTTCATACCCATTGCAAGCAACCCATTGTCAAGTTACCTATTTATCCCACCGTGCCATGCACCGAGAACACTTTTTCCAATTGAGAAATTCAGCCCGCAGACTAAGTTGAGTTCATACAGTGATCATCGTGCTTCTTCTCTCTATCTCGCTATTATGTCTAATCTACCCCCCTAACCTGAGACTGTTAACCCCAAGCGTGTATGTCAGACGAGTTGAGCGCTGCATAAAAATTTGTTGAGGAAGTTTTGATTGATCTCATGACTGAAAGAGTCATGTCAATGTATATAGGTATACAAGCATCATCCACGAGAGGAATTCCAGCCTCTCCATCCATTGCTCGCGGAGCAGGACCATCCCGGTCATCCGATGAGAAGCGAACTAAGCACAGGGATGACTTAGCGAATGCTAAATTGATCCCGACTATCTTACCCACCTATATACCACCTTTGAACAGTGTTTTAAACCGTGAATGTGTACCTAGATATTTCGAGTATGCCTTGGTCACTGTGTACCTCTCGAAGGGGATACGCGCAGTGCGAGTAGACCAAGCTAAGATCGCAGTGTTGAAGTTTAGCGACTTCAACCTCGAAGATCGCAAAGTCTACAACATGTTAGCCCCACATAAGTATCTGACTAGAAAAAAAGGGAAAAACTCAAAGGTAATTCCCCAAGCATGGACCCATAACCTCGTGCAGTCCACCCTACTCAACATCATAAAAATTCCCCACTTCAGAAGACACCAAGAGGTAAATGCATGTGTCAAGTTGTTGTTGTCTTGTTACTATGGAAGATATTTATGGATAAACCATTGTATCACAGTTAATCCAACCTTGATCAATCGGATCATGGATTTGAGTATGCAAGGACCCGACCCACGGGATTTCTATCCTGGAAAAGCCATGGACCGCGCTCTCACACAAAGGATCAAGGACATTTATGGCAATGTCGATAAGGGAACGTGAGGCTGCAAGGCAGCCTCTATTCAAAATGGTGCAGTGCATCTTGAATGACATATGATTGCAGAGAAGTTAGTATGTAAGAACCGACCCACCCAAGTGACTGGTTTTGTAGTCAACCACGTAGGGAAGTGCGCAGAGGAACTACAAATGAACTGGGCGAAGTACCTGGTGAACCAATTGGAACTTGACTACATAGAAGCGCAAGATCAAGGATACAAATTCCATTTCAACTGGCTCTTGATCCTAATCACTTTCATCGCTTGGGAGATGTCGGAAGGTGCAACCTTCCTGAACATCGAGACTTTTGAACCATTGGCCGTGAAGTTCAGTACATTATGGTACTCAAGTGACATGAATAAGCAATGGCAGTCAAATTTCATGTTCCATACATACTACAATCAACTGGAGATAACTATACAGTCTGAGCCTCGCATGATGTCAAACACTATACAACAATTTAGGCCTTTGATGAAGTTCATCACTGATCGGAATTTCATTTATATCACAGTGTGAGCCGACGAGCATAAGCAATAACTTCAATCCTACTATAAGCTGACGGAGGAGGACTTAGAGGAGATTACTAAGGAATGGTCTACTTACCTCCTTATTCCAGTAGACCCTACGGATATATCCGACATCAACAGCCCAAAAGATGCACAGGATACACCCGAACCTAGAAAAACAAAGAAGACTGACGAAGTACAAGATTTAAGTAGTGCCTCGGTGAAGACTGCTTCCATGTCACCAGAGCAAGGAGGTGATCGCGAAGAGATAAATGGCACAGAATTTTAATAAAGGAAAGTGAAGTAACAGTGCCCAGAGACAAGGAGGACCCCTCGAAGAAAAGGAAGGTTTCCCCCCTGAAACCTTCCTCCTGGAAGAGATCAAAATCCCCTATAACTAAGATGCAGACCATCCTCACCTCTGATGATTTCAATTTCATCATAGCAGCCCTGAACGATGCTTCGTTGGAGATAGAAGAGAAGCAAGAAGATAAGTAGGAGAAGATGTAGAATAGAATTAAGGTAGAACTCCAAGGGGTGCAGCAGGCACTACAGTCCAGCCGCGCAGTCTCCATTATGCCTCTACCACTAGGAACACTGGAACTAGGAGATCAGTCAGCCCAACTCCATCGGCTCATTGATATAGTCGAAGCTCTCCTTCGATGAGCACAAGAGGAAACAGTGCAAGCCACCTAGGCTTTGGTACAAGTACAAGGAGTAATTTTAGAACAGCGTCAAGTTGCCGAATAGGAAAAGAGTTCTCTCCAAGCGAATTTTGATGAAGAAAAGGAATAGTTGCAGCAAGGCAAGGAACAGTTGCTCGTCGAGCAACTCAAAGTGAAGGAAGTGGTCAACAGAGAACTATGCTCTATGACTTTCATAGAAGTAAAGGCAGAGGATCAACTCATGAAGCAAGTAGTGCAACTTGAAGAAGTGATCCAGCAACTGTAGCAACGCATCACAGACCTAGAACTACGCATTGTTCCCAAGACCCCATAGGAGGTAAAAGACCAAAGAGAAGAAACTTCCAGGAGCACGGTTGAAAGGATAAAGGCCCTTACCTTAGAATGCAAGCAATTCGATTATCAAAGTGCCTAGACATATGAGAAACTTACCGAGAACCCAGAGTGTCAGGCACTAGAGTTGCAGCTCCAAGAAGCGAAGTACCAAGCCGAAAATATACAGGTGCAGCTGAAGTCCCTGTCAGTTGTGGAAAGAATGAAGTGCTCCCAAGAGAAATGCACTTCATAGCATCAAATCCATACTCTCTAGAGTAGAGTTATGGAGATAAATCAGAAACTCCAACCTATGCAAGATAAAGCCTATCAGTTGTTTACAGAGGTAGAAGGCCAAGGAGCAGAACTGGAGCAAGTTAGCACCGCAGCAGAACAACGGCTGGAAGGACCTATGAATGATGTAGTCATTCAAGAGTTTTTTGAACAAGAGATTGTATTATAGCAGCAAGTCGAAGCAGTTTGAGCTAAGCTCAAAGCGTTCGAAGCAGAACTTCCTACATCAGAGTGACTTGGGACGAGTCACAGGTGAGTGTTGGGGGCTTGTTGTCCCTTGACCAAGTTTTGAGGGATTTGGTCAAGTTTGACCTATTTTCGGACTTCGATAGCCTATCAAAGGAGGAGCGCAAGATGAAGCAGAGATCGTAGGATCTCGGCCCCTTTTTGGGTTCTTTTTGGGATTTGGAAATATGTAATGGGTATGGGATGTCGGCCCGTGGGTTTTACCCATGATTAGGCCTATTTTGTATGTATAAATAGAAGGCTAGGAAATGTAAGAAGTGGTGGAATAGTGCACAAGTGTGTGCAAGTTGGCTAAGTGCTAAGAGTTGGATCTGTGTGATCAAGGATTGTAAGGCTTCGTGCATACTGTGTGAGACTTGCAAAGATAAGTGCAAGTCATTGTAGCAAGATTGTGGAAGGCTTTGTGCTAGAACACAAGGAAGGAGGGTCTAGTGAGGTGTGCAAATCTCCTGTCCTAGGAGAAGTAGGGTTTTGAGGCTCTATGCTTGTAACTGATTGATTGAAGGCAATAAAGAAGAAGAGTTGGTGGACGTAGCCCCAGGGTGGGGGTGAACAACGTAAACACTGTGTTGTTCTTCTTTGTGCTTGACTTGATGTGTTTATAACTTCTCTTGCTAAGTGATTTGATAGAGATAGATAAATATGTTGATGCTTTGTGCTAATGATGTGTAAGAATGTTATATCTGACCTATATGAAGGTGCTTAGTGCTTGATCTGCTAGATATAACATGCTTGTTTATGATAAAGTGCTTAAATACATCAGATCTGAGTGAATGATGCAATGCTTTCTCATTATTTTTCATTTTTTGGTTTGTCCTTGAACCCTGGGTTGTTTGCTTGGCTTCTTGGTATTATGCTTGAGTTATTTCATTTATACACAATAGAATTTATATATCAGACTGATTTTCATTCTATGCATTTTCTCTTTAATATATTGAAAATACAAAAAAAATAGGCATTTTGCATTGGTTAGAATTGTTGTCTTTGAACCTTTATCATTAGCTTAGTACATTTAGTGAAAGATTGCATTTTACTTCTGAATTGCGGAGTTGAAATTGAAAAATGCACTGTTTTTATTAGCATATCATTCATTGAAAAGTTAAAGATAGACTTTGCCTTATTGTTGGCCCTTGACCAAGTTTTGAGGGATCTAGTCAAGTTTGACCTATTTTCGGACTTCGACAGCCTGTCGAAGGAGGAGCGCAAGATGAAGCAGAGATCATAGGATCTTGGCCCCTTTTTGGGTCCTTTTTGGGATTTGTGAATATGTAATGGGTATGGGATGTCAGCCTGTGGGTTTTACCCATGATTAAGCCTATTTTGTACGTATAAATAGAAGGCTAGGCAATGTAAGAAGTGGTAGAATAGTGCACAAGTATGTGCAAGTTGGCTAAGTGCTAAGAGTTGGATCTGTGTGATCAAGGATTGTAAGGCTTCATGCATACTGTGTGAGACTTGCAGAGCTAAGTGCAAGTCATTGTAGCAAGACTATGGAAGGCGTTGTGTTGGAACGCAAAGAAGGAGGGTCTAGCGAGGTGCGCAGATCTCTTGTCCTAGGAAAAGTAGGGTTTTGAGGCTCTGTGCTTGTAACCGATTGATTAAAGGAAATAAAGAAGAAGAGTTGGTGGACGTAGCCCCGGGGTGGGGGTGAACCACATAAACACTATGTTGTTCCACTTTGTGCTTGACTTAATGTGTTTATAAATTCTCTTGCAAAGTGCTTTGATAGAGATAGATAAATATGATGATGCTTTGTGCTAATGATGTGTAATAATGTTAGATCTGACCTATATGAAGGTGCTTAGTGCTTGATCTTCTAGATATAACCTACATGTTTATGATAAAGTGATTAAATACATCAGATCTGAGTGAATGATGCGATGCTTTGTTCTATCTGCGCAGTAGTTATTGGTTGAATATTGATGAATTGTTGATTTTAAGTGTTCTGTTAAGTATTATAATCATAGATCTGTGTCCCATATGAGGTTGCAGACACTTGATTCCTGCAACCACCCCTACCTCTACCTCGGGTGAGACTTCATCTACTTCACAGGTGTTGTCGAAAGGACCGGTAGTTAGGGTTTTGTTGGTGCGTTGTTGTAGCGTTGAACCCTGGGTCTTCCCCTGTGCCAACAATTATATTCATATTTATATTCTTTTAGAGTCATAACATCATGAGTTTCGCTTCCATACCCTTTTGAGTAATCAAAGCCAATAAAATTTGCACTTTAAACTAAAATTGATTAGTCACGATTTTATTTTTAGGGTGCACAAACTAGTCTAGGATTTAGTGCCTTGGAATAGGATTTTGTGAGTAAACTTCTCCAAGGCAATTAAATCAACATATGTGTCTGAGATAGGGAGTTGAGAATTCCATTATATAATTGGTAAGATCGGGAGGCTCCGCTCACACCAGAGTTAATCACAAGGTCGCACGAAGTTAGTTGAAGGGATAACCCCTGGATACTCACCTAGCG
The DNA here is from genome assembly GCA_009831015.1 of Picea engelmannii. NCBI lineage: Eukaryota > Viridiplantae > Streptophyta > Pinopsida > Pinales > Pinaceae > Picea > Picea engelmannii. The sequence continues at coordinate 636,718 of ML784765.1, read as the reverse complement.
TCAGAGATATTTATGTGGATTTATTCGTATTTGGGGATCTTTCTAGTACCCATACCTCTGTGAGAGGCAGTTCTTTCAAGGTTTCAGGCTTTGCTACCCTTCCCATACAGTGATCCAGACTTACGACTGATCGCATGTGCATTGGTTATACAATGGTTTATTAGTGTCTTGTCTTAGGTATCTCGTAGGTTACTTGCAGGGGTTATTCTTCTTGTACCCTAGGTCAGATAGGGGTCAGACAACACATAGCCTTTATGGAGGATTACCTCTCTAGGGGGATCTGACCGACTGGTTATTAAGCCCACGAGGGCCCCTATAAATGATTTTGTTACCTCCAAAATTTAGCAGGGAGTCTCAGGTCCCTCTTAGATGAGATATACCTTCTTTAGCGAGGGAGGCCACTCAGCCACTTTAGCCCATTTGCATGCATATTGGTCGTTTGACTTTTTGGTATGCTCTTTGATTACTAGTTAGCCTTAAGAATTTATACTGAGTTTTCTTTATCATGGATAGTGGGGTTCCTTTGGCCCCCTCATTTAATGCTAACCCTCCCCCCCCCCCCNNNNGGGGAAAATTCGTCTATTTTTTATTATGGTATGAAAAATTATAATACTCAGTCAACACCTTGGGTATCTAATCATTTTTCTCATGGTATGATTGATATGTCTTCACACTTACCATCCTCTGTCTCACCTCCTTATGTGAATACAAGTTTTGGGTCTAGGGGAATGATGCCTCCTTCTTATCCCTCTCTGTTTGGTGGGAGTCATATCTTTTAAACACCTCTTATGGTAGGAGGTAGGAATATTCCTTCCTACGAATACACTATACGAGAAGTAAGTGCCCAACTATGCAATCATTCTACTTGTTACACTCCATCCACTTATCCTTATTTTTCCATGTCAGTTCCTACGAACACTTTTCCCATGGCTGACCTCCATCTTTCCTCGGGTGTTTCATCCAAGGGAAGTTATTTTTTTAGTATGGAAAACCCCCCTCACGAAGTTCCTTCATATGGGGGCAACATATATCCTCACATGAGAAACCCTTGTCATGTTTCTTTCCCTTCGTAAGCGGCTTCCTCAGTGTCGATGCCCTTACAACCCTTTGTGAATCAATATGGAGGAGGATACTATCCTGCTAGATGGGGACAGGATGTAAACCAAGATCCTTCCTGGCCTACAATTTCTCAAAACCAATCTTTCCATGCACCTTGGACTCAAATGTCGCAATTCACCACCGCCACAAGTCCAGTCACTGTGTCTCATATTGGCATTATATCACCAACCTCTGCTAGTCATGTTGGATATTGGTCAACAACCTATGCAAGTCATGTTGAAGACCTACAACTAGCCATTGCAATTCATGTTGGGGGCACAAGTCCAGTCACTGCGTATCATACTGGCATTATATCACCAACCTTTGATAGTCATGTTAGAGATTGGTCGACAACCTCTACGAGTCATGTTGAAGACCTGCAACCAGTCATTGCAAGTCATGCTAAGGGCACATGTCTGGTCACTGCTAGTCACACTACACATACATCACCTACCTCTGCTAGTCATTGTGGGGATTCATCACCAACCTCTGCAAGTTATTTTGGAGATTTTCTACTAGCCTCTGCAAGTCATGCTAGGAGCATGTCACCAGCCACTGCAAGTCATTATGGGGGCATTCATATGATTGAGAAGCCTAGACGTCTCAGACATAAGCCTCAATTCCTTTGTAGGACTTGTGAAGGAATTCACCTTACTTGGGTGTCCTATTATTGTTGGGCTACCAGAAGCGTGGGGCTCACATAAGGGCCCTTTGGGTTCGGAGGCATCTATGGTTTCACAGCACTTTGTTCCTTCTTTGGTTGATAAAAAAGTCACGTCGATGCAATCTTTGATCAACACCCCTTTTCATTTAGGGGTTGATGCATCCTTTGACCTTGTTGTCTCACATCCCATTCAACCTGTGGTCATGTCGATGCAATATTCAACCGACACCTCTCCTACGATTGGGGGTGATGTGTCTCTTGACCTTGTTGTCTCGCATCTTGTTCAACCAATGGTCATGTTGATGCAATCTTTGACCAACAACACTCTTGTTTTTTGGGGTTATGCATCTCTTGAAATTTTTGTCTTGCATCCTATTCAACCAATGGTTGAGGAAGTGGTCATCTTGATGCAATATTCGATCGATCCCACTCTTCTCTTGAAGAGTGACAAGTCTAAGGAAGCAGTTGCGCCAATGTAATTTTTGGTCAATCCCGCTCTCCCGATTCTAGTTCTATACCTTCTATGCCATGTCCTTAGCATTTATAGTACTTCACCTCCTAAAGAAGAGAGAGTTTTACTCTTCCTGAGTTCTCTCCCTCCAAGTCTTGACAAGGTTCCCTTTGATTGGCATGGTCTTGTGAGGTATCCAATGCCTCCGCCTATGTATTTTCTAGGAAAATACATTATCTGATATACCACAGAGATGATACCCTCTGTTAGCACTTTGTCCTCCTTGACTTGGAGAGATTTGGGTCTTATCGAGCTTCTATTGGTTCTTCGCAAGATACTGACATTCCACAGAAGGTCCGCACGAGAGCCTTGGCCTCCCCCGTAACTTGCCGCCTAGAATCTCCCTAATGATTCTTAATTAAGCTCTTTTCCGACTCGTCTAAAAACCAAAAATATTGTCGAGTGATTTGTCCCTTTCACACTCGTTAAATTGGATTTGAAAGGTCATGAGTCTTAATTAATCTCTTTTCAGACTTGTTATCAAAAATAGAAAAGATTGTCAAGTGAACTTATCTTTTTTCACACTCGTAAATTGGATTTGAAAAGACATCTATTTGGAAAAAGTTTACCCCTTTTTCACACCAAATAGACTACAAGACATAAAAAAGGATATTTTTTGGCATTAAGTTGTGACTGCATCTCATGTCCTCGCTTGCAATATTGAGCCTTTAGTCGATTCTCACTTTGCATTATAAATTGTTGCCTAAGAAGTTGTGCATCCTCAACCATGCAGAGTCTTGTTTATATCCTTCACAATTTGACACCCTATACCCTAAAGGAAACATCACCCCAAGTGTCCATCTCCCGCATGCATTTCCTTGCATTCAGCATAGGTACGTTCCACTACTGGAACTAGTTTTGCTTACTTGCGACACTCGTTTCCTCCTCTGTATCATAGCATTCATTTGTTATGAAAAAACAAAAAAAGATGGGTGGGAAGGGACTACTATATTATATTTGGTAGAAGTCATGTCGCCTTTGAACAAAGCACAAAGATATTGAGTCCTTGTGTCATCATAATTTTGGGTTTAGCATGGCCTTAAGAAGCTGATCTCATTACAAAGTTTTCTCTACCGACTAGTTACTCTTCCAGTCTCTATAGAGAACATTATTGATTCCTTCCGCATCTAATAGTTACATCATTGAGCCTATGTTGTCGGAGTCTACCATATGTCTCATGCTCTTGTTCAAAGGAATTCTATCAACCTGTGTCAGCCATTCCTCATAACTCTTGACTTGCATGTCAGCCATACCCTCAATTTGTCTCAAAATCACATGATACTATGTTCTTGTCATGCACCCTGGCCCTACTTTCATCATTGGTAGGTCACCTTGAACCCAACAGTCATCATTTCATCATTGGTCATTGACTGGGTGGTTTCCATTGTGTTCGATGATAAGACATCTATTCACACTTTGGTATTCATGCAGTGTCTTGGATGCCATTAGCCTTATTGGTGATTTCCTCATCTTTGTCAGCAGTTTTCATCATTGGTTGTTATTCAGAGGGTCTTTTTCGTGTACCGCTTGCATTTGGTACACACTAAAGATGCACAAGATCGTTTGTTTATGAACATGTTCTTCGTTCGATCTCCACCAAATCATGAAGCTCCTGCTTTGTTCCTCGTGCTGACTGATGAGAGATTCCTTAATGATCTCCTTTCAGCGGGTCTCTTTCCATTGACTTCAGATCATTTATTCTGGATATGGTACCTAGAGTTTTATGAGTACCTTGAGGCTTGCAGTCATTAGTGGAAAGCTCTCTCACCATTGACAAATGAGAATACATCAATTTCTCCTGATCAATGGATTTCTCAAGTGTTCAACATCAACTCCTTTATTCACACTCGTAGGAATGTACTTGGTGCCTTGATACCTGCTTTCATTAATGGTAGGTTGTATCGTGTTTGTTAATGGTATACCTCAATGACCGGTAATCAAAACGATGTCTCATTATGTTCAACCTCAACTCCTTTATTCACATGATGTAGACTTGCACCCTTGGTGGATAGTGTAGAAGACTTGAAGACATCAACATGTGGCCGCAGCTTTCCTGAGTTGTTGCTTCTGTTTCATTGGACCAGCACCTATTCGAATTTAGTGATCATGGGAGATCAGATTGTACTCCATGGTATACAGATATATTCAAATTGATTTTGAGAATGGTTTCACTGGGCCTTGTTTGTGACTATGACATCTTTTGTCATATAACCACATGTTTATTTGCCTATTCATGGCCACGGACACCGGGTTGGTATAATTTCCACATGGATATGCATTGTATTATTGGCAACCATGTATGCAAAGTCAATACTAAATGTAATGAGCAATCGAGTCCATCCATTTGTTTCTCTACCACTCCACTCCTGGGTTATTTATAATGTATTTCAGACATCACGGATACTCCTCTGATCTCACACATTAGGGGGCATCTATTATAGCAAGATTTTCCCCACCATTGTTATCTTGCACAAAGGACCTTTTTTCATTTCCCTATGCAGACTTATCATCCCTTCTTGATGAATCCAGAGCCAAAAATACACATTTTTCCACATATACGTGCCCTATCTGCTATACAGCATCTGTATACGCAGTCTGCTCCAGTACATCACGTGTACATCAGGATTTGTGCCAGAAAATACAAAATGGAGTCGGGTTTCCATGTCACGATAGGAGATCTCTTATCCTTGGCCTTCCATATACTAGAAACATTCTGACTCAAGCCTTTAGATGCATTTTGAAGGCTATAAAATCATAATTCTGAGCTATGGAAAAGAGGAGAAAGCATTCAACTTTGAGAGCAAAGTTACTCTGGAGAAATTATTTCATATTGAGTCTGCATCCCTTTGTCCCTCAAGTCTGAACACAGTGTTCAGCCCCCAAGCTCTTTCCCTATTGTTGAGAGAACCTCATTGTCTCTCTCCTATGGGCTTGCCTTTGGTGGAGGATTGAAGTGATGGAGGCCTAGTTGGAAGGAACTTGGTTCCCTGGTTTCAAACCATGCTGACACGGAAGTCTGTAATGTTGTCACTTATGTTGATCAATTATTAATAGAAATACTCCTTTCCCGTCCTATTGGTATCGTGCAAATATATGATTATTATCCATGGGCATGTTTGTAATGTTTAATAATGGATTATGTTATTTAATGTGCTACCCCTTTATACTATCACCATGTACATTTTATGTTTTTTTGTTAAGAACTTATTGTAGGTATAAATATTTGGGTCGAAGTGCTCAACAATGGAACATCATCAAACGTTGGATCGAGGTAGGCCTCTTTCATATCTTACACATTAGTTTATATAACATACAATAGAATTGAGTTGATTTCTACAGTCATACCTGTCTGTTGTGGTTTACCCTTGGCCATAGATATTTTTTCCCTCATAATAGTCTTCACGATCAATTAGGGGGACTTTTAATGACATCTTCAATTGTTGATCCATTCCAATGTATATTTCTCTTCAAGTGATTTAAAACTTTAGTGAATAGATCCACTATGATACCAATTGAAGGACCAAATCCTGTCATTGAGAGGGGGGGTGAATCAATGACACGATAATTTTATCAATTTTTATTTTTAATGTAATCAATATTTTAACACAATAATTTATCGTGGAACCCAATTGGGAAAACCACAGACACTTTTCTATTAACTACAACAACAAAAAAATTACAAATTACATAGAAGGAATATGTTCTTCCTCTTAGATCAGCACCCATTGATCATAATGCACCCACACCCCTATTCACCAACTCCAACTGGTAGGAGGGTTCATCCCCCTGTTTAGTCAGCTACAACTAACAAGGAAGCACCTACTCCCCTGTAGGATCCAACTTGCCCTAGCACCTCGCAATCACCCTTTGTTTCAACAATCTGACAATGATGTATGTAGTCCTCTGGTAATCTTCTTTGTCAGGCACTGGACTTCATCTGTTCTTCTCTATCTCTTTTCATTTAATCTTATATCTTTAACAATAGAGACAACCAATTGCTTCCGATATTTAGCAATTATATAGGCCTGTCATCACACCATTTCACCAAACAATATGTATGTTCGATAGTTACATGACTTTTCATAACTATCACACCCCTTCATTTTTAGGCTAATAACCTTTTATTATTAATAACACATTTATTAATCTATTGTGTCTTTTAACAGGTCACTGTCTTTGAATTTTTGTAGGGTTTTATTACTTTGGTGGACATCTGAAAATGGAATCATGTGAACCTTTCGACAGTTGTGGTGGAGATTTAATAGCCTCTACAATATAGCAACCTTGCTTGTGATCTTTGTACCTTAAAAACATCTTTTCAACGAGTTCCAATATCCCAGAGGTGCATCTCTTGATTTGTAAGGTTTAGAAGGAGAAATATACTCTCCTTTGATACACATAGTTTATTCCACTTTCCTCTTCAATTAACCTCTCATTTTTTGTTTCCAAGTTGTACATCACAATAGAATTGTCCCCACAAATGTTGATTATTTCTTTGCCAGCAGATGTAACAACCAGGTCTGATATTTTTGGCATTCCTTGTCCTTTCCATGAATCCAACTCCTTTCCCTCGAGATACCATATGTAGATGCATTTATCAACTCCGCTAGAGATAAACTGTTTACCCTATGGAAACCAACCACATGAAGTGAATCCACTGTTGGATTTATCATTATACCAAATCGTGAAAGTTTGAATTCTTTAATGCTATGCAGGGTTTTTTAGCGAACCTCCACAATTGGCAGCATGCCAAAAACTTCGACTAGAATAATGTTATTCAATATTCAAAGTGGTATTAACTTGGTAGCGTGTTTTGGTGACCCACTAGACTTGGCATTATGCCAAAAACTCTGAAAAAGTGATAGTTTCACTTCCAACTGACATAACGGACTCTTCTAAGCCCATGGTCACTCATATGACCGTTGCACCAAAAGTGTGTAAAAAATATTCATCCAATGGATGATATTATCTCTATCGATAGTTCGACTCTTGTTATTGTTTCTTCCAAAAGGTAGGGGACCTAGCAGGTCATCCCGGGCTCTAGGATTGTGATATTTGTATGAAGTCCAAGAACCCATATCCCCCACCATAGCCTTGCACTACGCATCGATAAGCTATGGAGAGTTTTGTGTATATAAACCTATACAAATAGTTTTTTACTATCAATGTGGGACCAATTATCAATGGGAAATCTAATCAGCATCATCGATCTCTTGATTGAACGGTTGTTAAGTCTTTGTCTGCATCTGTTTAGTTTTATCCACCACAATTTTTGTTTCCCCACTAAGAGATCTTGTATCTACACGGTGTCTATTGGGCACTAATACGCATTCTTGAAATCCCATTGATACCATGATCCCTTTTTCTATGGCAATGGAATGTGTTGATGTCACTTCCAACTTATATAGCTTTATTTTAATTCTGTTAAGCTAACTCAACCAAGATAAAAATGACTAAAAAAACATACACAGTAGGGACAAGAAACCTCAATGAATGCTCAACACATAGCTAGGAAACGAGTCAACTTGTTGTCTCTCAACATTCATATTTTTTTATCAACACCAAATAATCTGAAATAATCTGCAAAGCTTGTACAAGCTCCAATGCTAACATTGATTTCAAGTTAATTGGAGCACAATGGCGTAATTAGTTTAGTGCAACCAACACACCATTCACAAATATTTTCCAGAAGTGGATGTTCCATCAAATATTAGGGAGGAGCCATGTCATCCTGACTCTCTTCATTGTTTCCTTTTCTAGCTAATCCAAGAGAGGGGAGTGGAACCCAATGATGTGAATCCAACACAAGATGAAAGTTTTCAACTGTAGCATTCATATTGTGCACAAATAAATTATGCATTGAGGCTTCAAAAAGAGAAAGGAGGCAGATCTAGGAAATCTAATCCAACCCAGCCAAAGCTCATTGCATAGTACATGCATTACACAAGAATAATTGCTAATGATAAACCTTAAGTTGTTTTTGGTAACATAGTTTGAAGTGTATTTAAATGTGAATTTATCTTGTGCATAGCCCAACTGAAAATAAGACCACAATCATAGTTCTCTTCATTGCCATATGTGTGATGGTTTATGCCATGGACTACATTTGGGTATATCAATATTTGTGCAATCTTGATCTTGAGTTTTATGCAATGGAAGATGCAGCAGAACTACTGGAACATATCATGTTGGAGCAGCATTTTGTCTCCACAAAAATTGTTCTTTAGGAACATCAGCTCCTCCTTTGAAGTAGCTTCAACATCTTCTTCACATGCTCCAAAACCATTATCTTCTTCCTATTGAAACCTTTCTTGTTGAATTTATACAGTGTTAGTCTCTTCTTCTTATTCTTGATTCCATAGTTGAAGCTATGTACACTCTATTTCAATAACTCTTTCATCATAGTCATGTTGCCATCACGATCTCTACTCTGTATACTTTTTTGTCCAAATCTATTGCCTGATTAAACTCACACTCTTCTACACTGTAATATTGTGGATGGTGTGATTACATTAGTGCCAATTCCATCAATGCCAACCTGTATTTCTATATTTCCAACAAGTTGAGGATCTTTTGTTGCCCAAGGAAACTTTGAAGGACCTTTAATGTAGACATCACACACAGGGTATGTGCCAGATCTTCTACCACCGATTATTTTTGGGTGGCGCGAGCATTAGTATTATGTGACGTCTCCTTAAACACACCTTTATGGATGTGGGGCATCGAGTATGTAGTTGGTTTATTTATATGGAGGGGGGGCAACGAGTCAGGGACTTATTTAAATTTGGAAAAGGACTCAGGAGGCATACCATAGTCACAGGTCCTCGTCCAAATATGGAAATATGACTTCATCATATAAACATTGGCAAAACTAGAATTAGGGTCATGCATGGAGGCACCCTAATTTCCCCCATGCATGTTCACATATGAGGATGTCTGTGTCATATTCTTCCCTTGTTGGAAATGGTTAGTTAATATAGTAGGTTGTTCTTGCGACAAAAATTTTTGCACATCCTCAATCTGGGGGAATTGGTGAGTAAGGTGATCTTACTTTAAATATTACAATGGAAATTCACCTTCTTATTTTTGTTTCCCCCACCACCAACATTACTATCATCCTTTTTATTATTTCCTCCATGACCCTTTTTACCCTTCCCTTTTTTCTTCCCCTCGGGTCGTTGGTTATCCTTGGGGTTCCTCGTATGAACCAAATGTACATAGAACATTTGGGTGGTGGAGGCAGCCAAACTAGAAGTCTATTTGGCCACAGATGACTGTAACGACATATATTGCATTTGGGAAGAAACAAAATATGTGTTCTTGTTTTGTGCTGAGCCGACGATACCGTCAACGCGAGGCCCATAATTTGGTCTAGTCAGGTCAAAGGTTGATCATGGCACATCAGGAAGAATCTCATACAACATGCTAGATTGTGAATAAATCAACTCCAGCTATTGAGCTCTCATGATAGCCTCATATTTGAAAACAAACTCTGAATTCGCGATGTCCTTGGAGATATAGGGAGCCAAAGAATTTAGGGACCACTCAAGCAAAGATGCAGGAAGAAACAATAAACTTTGGGTAAAGAAGTCTTTTTTATTTTTTCACACACAACCTAAGTTATAAAAACCAGAAAATCATGCAATGCACATGAACATGCAACTACAAAGATTTTTCTTTTCTTTGAGAAATGAAAACAAGGAAGAAAGAGCTTGAGTTCAACTACAATTTTTTTATTTTTCTATTTGAGATTTTGAAACGAAAATAAAAAGAGAAAAACCAAGAAACTTTTTCTTTTTCTTTTTTCAAAGCATACAAAGAAATAAGGAAAACAAATGAAAGGATGATACAGGTCCTAAGGGACTACCAAGAGGCAGGGATTCACCAAAATCCAAAAATGAACCTAAATCTTATAAACAACCTTCAGTCTTTGGTAAACATAAAAGGCAAAGAATACAATACCAAAGAGAAATTATTGCAATTCTATAAGCACTATGAGACTGAAACTATTTTAATGGATAGACAACAGAGACCACTGGTGCTCAGGAAGAGTTGAGATCCCAAAGGTTTCTTGGAAAAAAGAAAGAATTTTGAAATAACTCCAAAATCCTACAGAAACGTGGGTTGTACTCAATCAACCTACATATGTACACGTTCTGAATGACTAACATGTCGCATACAGGTCTGAATATTTCCAAAAAATATATATATATATTCAAACTTGCAACTTAAAACAAGAAATATAATGAACACCCTAGAGGTGACCAGAGACTTAAATAAACCCAGAAAGCATAAAAATATAGAAATAAAACTCAAACAAGATCTCCTAAAAGACCCTAAGGAGACTCCCTAGTGGATTCGTTGATTCTTATTTGGGGAAAATCCCCCTTAGTAAGGTCCTAATACTAAGGCAGAGCACTGACTCCTTAAAAGATAGATCTATCCTAATAACCACAATCACATATGACAATGAATTCTTTTTCAAAGATAAAGAAAGGAGGAAATAAGGCGTGTACCTTGAATCCTAACATCTGTAGAACAATCCTCTTTAGATGTTGTCCACTTCCACTTGTAGGCATCCTCCCAATGCTAAACTGAGACAAGAAAGAGAATCTACAACAAAAAATAGGAAAACATAGCAACAACATTTACACAATACATAATTCAACTAAAAACAAAGCAAGTTAAACATAGATCATCAAACACATAAATTGGGACCAAGAAAATAACTCTTTTATTGATAGTGAATCGAAGAATTACAACCAAAATATTTAGCATAGGCACAACCCAGCAAACCTCGTCTAGGTCTCATCCATTGGAACTCCAATTGCATTGATGTCCCACTCATATGATGTCCTCACAACCAACATTCAAGGAAATGACCTCAATGGATTGTATAAAAGGATGGATTGTTGAGATAGCTGAGGATGGATACTCATAACTATGATGAAAAAATCAGAGGAAGAGGGAGAACTTGAGAAGAGTTTCATTGACTTCTCCTTGTTGTTCCTCGACCAAGTTTTGGGGAACTTCGATCAGCTTTGACCTACTTTTGGACTTCAACACATTGATCAAGGAAAGAGCACTTAGGTGGAGCTGAGATCTCGGATCTCACTGATTTTGCAGGCTATGTGGACCTAGTAAAGGGTCCTCTAGGGTTTTTGTAATGGGTTTATGGGATGTCGACCCATGGGGTCTTCCCATGTTTATGCCTTATTGTAAGGGTTTGTAAGATATAAATAAAGAAAAATGTATTGTAGAAAGAGAGAGCTAGATAGCAAAGTGAATGTAGTTCTGTGTGTACAGAGTTTCTTTGTGCAAAGAAATGTATGTGTGTTAAGGATTTGTGCTCAATAGAGAGTTGGCTTTGGGCCTTGACCTATTTTTGGAAGGAGGATCTGGTGCTCAGTGTGCATATCTAATGTTTGGTGCAAATCTTGACTCTATGACTTAGTGCACAGGAGTAACTAAATGTAAGAGATTGGTGAATAATAAAGAAGTGAAGCAGTTGGTGGATGTAGCCCCACACTAGGGTGAACCGCGTATATCTGGTGTCTCTTGTTTGCTTTGTGTTGTGTTATTTATGTTATGAATCTACTTAGTTCTTATATTAGAATGTATGTTTTGATTAAATGTTTTTCTTGTGTTAAAATGCTAGATCCGATTCACAGTGCTAAGTGTTTAAGGTGCATTATCATTCATTGTTACTGTGTAGATCTATCTTTGGGTATGCTCTGCAATGTTAATAAGGTTAATGAACTAATGTAGGTCACTTCCTAAGAATTAACATAATATTCTGTGAAGTGTTATTATCACATATCTGTTGGATTACTAAGAGGGGGGTGAATCAATAATAGCGTAATTATAATCCTTTTTCTTCAAATAATCCAAGTGTTATATCAATGTAGAATTATTATCCAATAATGAGCAATAATAAATGAACAATCACACACATACACAGTACACCAGTGTTTTACGTGGAAACCCAAATTGGGAGAAAACCAAGGAATGTTTTTTCTTATATGTCTTGAATAATTACATTCATTGGAAGAACCAACTTCCTTTGTTTTCCAACTGCAACTGGAAGGAGGCTCCAACCCCCTAGTTTCTCAGGCTATAACCTGAGGGAAGATCCAACTCCTCAATTATTTGGCTACAAACAGAAGGAGGCTACAACCCCCTATTTTCTCCGGCTACAACCAGAAGGAGGCTACAACCCCCTATGTTCTCTGGCTACAACCACCTGTCTGTGCCCCGTCTAACCGCCCTGAAGTAGAAGTAGAATGATGGAACTATTGTTGTTGTTCCAGAGTCCGTACTTAAGAATTAGAAAGTACAGTGTCTAGGCATCTGAAAGTGAGTAAAGGATAAAGAAAGGGAAAGCATCAACCTTCAGGAAAAGAAGCTAAGGTTGATTTCCAGGTTGTCGTTGTCTAGCCTCTAACTGTTCCTGGAAGTTTATATCCTACTCAATCGCAGCCCATGAACGCTCAAGTTCTACCTGGTTATTGGTTGTTTTAAGAATAGTATCGAAAAGGTTCAAGGTGATATGTGTTTGGTCCGATAAACCAAGCTCAATGTTAGGCTGCCTTACAATGGGGACAGTCATAGAGGAACAGTAAAATTAAAAGAAAGTTTCAAAATTTTAAATGCTGACTCAATTTGATCGTATAAGAGAGAACTATCTAATTTATTTTTAAAGATAAATTACAAACCAAAGGCATTTTTCCGTAACTATGTTATCTAGCAAATAAGTGGTGTGTGTGAAAATGCCAGAAAAACATAAAGTTGTTTATAATACGAGGCTCCTATCAAGGGAGAATCTCGCCCTATAAACTGAAGAAGAAAAAGGGTGAGAAGAAATCTGATGAATGCACAAAATATGAAAATCTAATGAGTCCACAGGTCTTGTACCTGCTGATATCCGATACAGAGGAAACTATAAACTATATAGACAATTAAAATTAATCACCACAGTAGAAGTTTTACTAAATTGCAGTGTAACATTCATCAAACATATATGTGCGAAATGAAATTGAACAAGAAAACTGAGAGGAAACAAACTCATAACACAGTCTTGATGGAATAGGGAGTCTTTGGATTTATTTGTATTAATATTCAAAAAGGAGGGTCTCTATTACAATTGACCAAAGTAGGTCTAGCTCGTGTTCTTTCTACAAAATGTATATTTATACAAATTTCTATAGTATGGAATCTCAAACGTTCCAGAGGTTTTCGGTTACAAAAAAGGAGATTAATCGTTTCGATTCTTGGTTTCTATCCTTATTTGGTACCAGAAACCTGCCTCTTCACATACTCCATGCAAATGACACACTTCTCCATCAGCTGGGATATTAACTTAAAAGGTTCTGCTTGATTGTTGGCCTTGAAAGTGTAACAATCCTTCACCAATTTTGGCAACTTTCCCTCCACTTGTTGGTCTTTGGCGTTGATAGAACATAATTGTACACTCAGTTTAATCAACCATTTATCTATTTGGACTATGTCCATCTGGGTTATTTGTGATATTTCGACCAATTCTCTTTCTTCATTTTCCTTGATCTTGAGCAGATGCTTGGCTGTAATGATCTAGACCAGTGTTTCAGTGTTGCCTTCATTGTCGGAACCCAGCCAACTTCCATCTATAAAACTGAAGGTTTCTTCACAAGATTTTCTTATCTCTCTAGCTTGATGTCTGCCTTCGGATATGTCACACTCCCATTCTTTCAACAAGATGTTACCTCGAGTCTGCTCCGAGATAGAAAACCTGGAACTATTGCTTGTCTCCCTTCTTGTCATGGCCATAATAGCCTCTTGGAAAGAAACTCAGGCCGCCCCAACGTCTTTTTCTCTGAGAGTGAGGTTTTCAAATACTCGATCAATGAGTTGGCAGTTGTTTTGAATCGTTTCTACCTTAGCAAGTAGGCCTTGTTGAGCTATCGACACTCTTTTTCTGATCTCTATAGCTTGGGATTGAAATATCTCAATATCAATTACTTAGCTTTTGGCGAAGTCTAATTTGACTTGTAGCTTCTCTATCAATTCTCCTTGTTGGTCTACCTATGTCTGAATTGTCTGAGCCATCAGATGCGTTTGTTCGAGGTTGGATTTGAGTCGTTCAATTTCCTTTTGATCAGCTAGTCTAGCTTGTTCCAAACATGTGTTCACCTGATCTGTGGCAGTAGCCTCTGTTGTAGCTAGTTTTTCCTCTAATGTTTTGATCAAATGATTTTTTCACTTTAGCTTATCCTTTAGGGTCCCGATTGAATATTGGTTGGCTGTAGCGAAAGCCCCCAATGTTCCTGCTATTTGAGTCACAAATTCTTGCTTCTTCACATATTTTCCATCAGCTAAGACTTTAAATTTCTTGGCTACCTTACCTACCTCTTGATAAAATTATTGTTTCACGACAGCCTTTCTCTTCTTATCAAAGAAGAATTCATTCGGAGGTAGCTCTTTCGTTGTTATGGGTGTTAATTCTTGGCCGAAAACCCACCCTGCATCTAGGACCCCTTTCGTGGACTATAAGGGGGTAATAGAAATGATGGGATTCTTGACCTGCTTAGATGATTTTCCTGGAGTAAAAACTGAGGTTGTCTCGCTCGGAGGGTAGGACATCTCGGCTTCCCATTTCGGGCCCCTAGTTTGCTCTTTCTTGTCCTGATATTCTTCTCGATTGGGTGTTGAATCTTTGGAGCCTTCAGCTTCCATTTTCTGCACCTCTATGGTCATTATATTCTCACCCCGTAATACTAGGGGAAGGCAGCTTCGTCGATGTTCTTGGAATTTGAACATATCATCCCTCTCTTCGGGTGAAAGGGATTGTATCCGAGCCAAAACCTCAGCATAAGATATCATGCCTCGGAAAATGTCATCATGAAGTGAATTCTCATGCTCAAACCTTTTGAGGCCACAACTAGCCAAGTGATTACTCACGACCCTGTGTGGGTCATGTTTCTTAAATTCAATGTGAACCAATTTAATGTCTTCCAAGGCTGCTACTTCAGCCTTTGCAAGCCTGAAATCTAATAAAGAATAGGTGTTCAAATGAATAGGGAATGGTGTCCATACCTTCTTCGAATATCCCTTAAGCTCTTTTCTTATGCCACCAATCATGGTTTGCCTAGCGATCTTGTGACAAGCCAGCCTATCGGGTATAAATAATGGCAGAGCATGCGGAGGGATAGAAGCGTCGAAAACCCTGAGGTATGAAAATTCTACTTCCATGTACCAGTCGGCCACATTGCTCAAATTTACCACGATGCTATCTAAGATCCAGGGTGGTGGATTACCGAATATGGTGAGATGCATCGGTACCATTACCCAATTGAAAATTTTATATACGAAATCTAAATCCTTGTCCTCCCACAGCTTTGAATGGTAGACGTGGATAGGCTTGGCATCTGATGGAGCCCAGCTCTAGCTCATTAAGGGAAAAGGCGTCATGCAACACACGGCGTTCATGATGTATGCAGACATAACAAATGAAGCGGCTTTCCCGCTCGCCCTCTGCGTTCAATATTCTATAATCTGACTGGTCAAACTATCTGACAATAGTTTAGCCCAGTCGAAGGAACAACCTTCCGTGACTATATGTATCAAAGGCACCCATGGGAGGAAAAAATGTGTGGTGTCTTCCCTCCCATATAATCTACAGGTCATCATGGCTATGTATTTAAATTGTGGTTCCAAAGAAGATATGGAATAAATTTTGTTGTTGTCGGCCCTGAACTTCACAGGGTGTGAGACCCAATCCTTGATCAAATCAGATAAGCTTTTGTCGTATTGCTCGCATTCCTTCTATTTAAAATCCTCCAGAAACTCGGCATTGTATGTGAAATTTGACATGGGTGGAAACTTGTACATCGTATGTAATTGTTCCGGTCTAAAGGTCCCAATAGTGACCTTCTGCTCATTGACGATGGTTCTAGTTGGGATATCTACATGGTCTAGCACCCATCAGATCATATCATAGTAAGGAAGCAGACGTGGCCTGGCCGCTACTTTATGCATTTCTTCTTGGACAACGATCTTGTATTTAGTGGTCAGGTCGTCCTTCTCATTGTCACTAGAATCATCTAAACAGTCTACCAATTCGGACTACAGAATCTCAGAAATATACGACCAGGTTCTGACTGAATCAACGCTTCGGGGTGAAGTATCAGAAACGTTATCTGAGCCTTGCCCTGAAATCTCATCACTTTCCTTGGACACTTTCCATGGGGCAATGACAGGGGATTCTAATTTAGCTCTCCTGCGATAAAAATATGTATACATACAGAAATCAGTTTGCTAAGGAAAGTTTCTCTGCATAAAATAGAAATGAGCTTTGTGACACTGAAGAAAAAGATCTATATCTTCGACCATTTAAAACCTTGATGTCCTTATGAATAGAATGGTCAAATTAATTTTAGAGACAGATTTAGCAATAAAAACCATATCCTTACTTGTCGCTTCACCTCATTCTCAATTAATGCATATTATTATTTGCATTAAATATTGCTTAAGCTCGCTTAGCTTCTTTAATCAGGCTTTCTTAAACTTTAATCAACCTTTCGGCATTCGCCTTATCGGGATTTTTCACTCTAACCTTTCGAGCCTCTAAAACCCGAGATCACGATGATTGGATTTAGTTAAGAGAGAACGTAAATAGGATTAAGTGTTTAATTAATCATGTTTTAATTTATATCGCGACTTCGCAACTCGGGGCTTCGAAGGTATATTTTTTGGGAGGAGCATATGTCGAGTCGCAAAATCCTGATATTGCGATGATGTGATCTATTTAAACTAGAATATAAACTAGATTAAGTGTTTTAATTAATTAATATTTGAGCAATATCGTGACTTCGCCACTCGGGGTTTCGAAGGTATAGTTTCCGGGAGGAACGTATGTCGAGTCGCGAAATCCCGATGGAATTTAACCATGGTCAAAACTAACCACCCCTGACACTAACCCGAGTTACTTATGTAAAAGTCTCGCGGCTTCGCCTATCGAAGTTATGATGGTAACGCTTTTGGAGAGAGTGAACGCCAAGACACGAAATCCCGACAGCACTTGACTAGGGTTTAAATAATTTCACTCTAGCTTTCACCTGAGGTAATCTTTTAACAAATTTTCATGACCTTGCACATCGGGGCTTGTAAATCTTGTGACTTGTAACTCCCGAAGCGCGATATCCCGAGGTACAAAAAGTAATAATTTTCATTTAAAGATAAAAGGTGGTGACTTATGAAAAATAACATCCTTCGTTATTTTGCATGTCAGGACTACTGAAAATTTTAGTTTGTAAATGTCACGAAGTGAAATATAACTTAAAGACCAACATTTGACTTTAAAAAATACATTTAAACCAGTTGAAAAAGGCGGTTCCAACAACTATCACACTATCACTGTGAGATATACCACTGTAAACCTGTACCAATAAACCTGAACCATGCATCAACCATGGATCAACCTGTACCTCAACCTATAATCAACCTATACCATAAACAAGTGCATCAACCATGCACCAAACTGTACCATAAACAAGTGCATCAACCATGCACCAACCCCTATCAAATAATTTTTAATCAACCTGTACCATAAACAAGTGCAACCAACCATGTACCAAGTATGTACCAATCATGTGTCAACTACTTATCAATATGTACCAACATCATCAACTATACACCTCATGTATGTTCCAACTCATCAACTACTTGTCTCAACCATGTACTTGACTTGTACCTCAACCAAAATCCCTCATCAATTTCATCATCCAAATATGATTTATAACTTTTTAATAGACCTGGTGTATATGATCACATACCTTCAAACCTTCCTTAACTTTAAACAACAAGAGACTAGCATTTACATCAAACTTTTCTTTAATCTCACATGACTTGTTTTGGATTAGTCAACAACCCTAGCTTAAAACAATCATAACTTTGTACCTGTAATGAATAAAGATCTGAAACTGATACAAAATGTTTTTCGGTGTGTTTTATGCAATTCCTCTAGGTTTCACTACTTGGAACCTCTCATAAAAGTATTTATAGCAAAAATGGCATACATTGTTGAATTTTGGATTATTCTAGAGAGCAACCTTGTAGAGCGTGCCCCTCACAAAATGTTTGTTGAATTGATATGAAATTATTACACAGAATACTACAAAATGTACTATAACCAACACATTGTGTATTATTGAATTTGGATCTTTTATGAAGAAGTTATGATGTTTTTAACCAAAACACATGTTTTTGACTAGTTTCGGGACTAGCCACAAACCCCAATTTCCATGGAGTGTAACTCCAAAAATACAACAACCCACAAGATGAATTTTTTACCACATATACTTGGATATGTTTCCTCAATGGAATAACAATTTCACGATCTGAATCATTCTAGAAAAATATTTATTGTGAAAATGGTGAGATGGCCTGTAAATAACATACCTTAGAAAGCATCATCAAAAGAATTTATCCTTCCTTGAATTCTGGTCTTCTTTTCTTCACCTTCCCTAAAAAAATTGGCTTAGATATCCTTTGGTTACCTCAGACACCTATAGGTATTCAATATTCTCAAGTGTTTCTAAAATGAGAGAGCCTTGCCTCTTATTTATACTCTCCAAGTAGCTTCCTTAAAAACATCTTCTAGGTCACTTTGCCCACTTTCCTTATTTTAGGGTTAACCCACTTCTAATTTCTCCATTAAATTTATTATTTAAATAATTTATTCTGTATTCACTTTGAATTATAGTACACTCATCAATTCACTTTATTATTTACCTTCTAAAATCTCTTAAACCACTTTGAATACTTTAACCTTTTGGGGCTTCTAGATGACATAAGAGGGTCCTCCAACTTCATAAGGCCATAACTCTCAAACCGTGAGGAGTTATATGACATTCCACATACCACCAGAAATGGAATGACATGTACCATCCATATAAAATACTATTACCTGCAAATATATCAAAACTCATACCATTATCCATGAAACAAACTTGGGTCCATTACCCAAACCTGGGTTCTCCAACTTCTCATGGCCATAACTCTCTAACCGTGGGGATTTATGTGACATTCCACATACCACCAAAAATAGCATGACAAGCATTATCCATATAGGATAGTTTCAATGAAAAATTCACTAAAATTCATCTCATTATTCCACAAATAAGCATGGGTTCTCTAACCATACTTCTAGTATAACTCAATCCACAAAGTGTCTTCCCGTGAGGGCTTTTTCCATAAGGGGACCACTTTGGATTTCATCCATGTCTACTTATTATCAACCATGACAAGAAAATAATGAGTCATATTTACATCAAACAATATTGGGTCCATTACCCAACCTTTGTGCTATGGGTCTTTCTTCAAGGGTTGACATCAATGACAACCAACCTTAATCAACAATCTCCCCCTTTGGCATTGATGGCAACACTCTGATGCAATATTGAAATCATATCACTCATTATCCCCCTGGAACCATGCCTTTGTCCTCTGCATCTGATAAATTTGCTCCCCCTGGAACCATGCCTCTGTCCTCTACATCTGATAAATATCTCCCCCTTTGTCATCAATGGAAAAGGTATCTTTCCGTCTAGGGATGCTCCTCCTGACTGAACTGTCTTCTTATGGTGCTTCCTCATGTACATCTAAGACATATAAGATAAGCATTCAAAATCATTCATTTTGGAGTAGAAATAACTCTGAGTCTCTGGCGAAGATACTTAGAGGCTTCTCGTGGAAGTGGTTTTTTAAATATGCCTTGCACTTGTTCTTTTCTACCCACGTACTCAACTATGATGTTCTTTTCTGCAACATGTTCTCGTAAAAAGTGATACTTGATTGGAATGTGCTTCGTCTTGGAGTGCATCATCGGATTCTTTGAGATACTGATGGCGCTTGTATTATCACAATATATTGGAATGGGCTCATCATACTCAACATATATATCTGTCAAAGTTTGTTTCATCCAAAGAACCTGTGTACAACATGATGTTGTTGCAATGTACTTTACCTCGGTTGTAGCAAAGGATACTGATGATTATTTCTTTCTTAACCATGATACTAAACACTCACCCAAGTAGAATGTTTCTCCATTGGTGCTTCATCGGTCATCATAAATACCTGCCCAATCTGCATCTATGTAGGCAATAAGTGATAGATCCTTTCCTTTTGGATACCATAATCCAAACTCTTCTGTAACTTTGAGATATCTAAAAATCCTCTTCATTGATAATACATGTGATTCCTTTGGTGTTGCTTGAAATCGTGCCACCTGTCCAATTGCCTACATTACATCTGACCTGGATGATATCACATATAGTAGGCTACCAATCATTGACATGTATTACCTCTTATTTGTAGACTTTAAATCATCATCTTTGATCAACTTGCAATTGGTTTGCATGGGACTGATGACTAGTTTGCAATCTTCCATACCGAACCTTTTTAGCATTTCTCTGATATACTTGGTTTGAGAAATAAAAATTCCTTGGTTACTTTGGTGTATCTGAAGTCCCAGAAAGAAGGATAGTTCTCCAACTAATGACATTTCAAATTCATTCTACATATCTTTTGCAAATTTCTAGCTTAACATGTCATTATCACTACAAAAATAATATCATCAACATAAGATTCAATTAATAAAATATTACCTTGACTTACCTTGATGTAGAGGTTGTTGTCTGCACTTCATTTTCTAAACCCTGCATGTTGCAAATACTTATCCAGTCTAGAGTACCATGCTCTAGGAGCATGTTTTAGACCATACAAGGCCTTGTTTAATTTACACACATAATCTGCGTTTTCTAACAACTGAAATCATTTCGGTTGTTCAATGTATACTTCTTCTTCAAGTTCCCCATTCAGAAAAGATGATTTTACGTCCATTTGATACATTTTAATATTTTGGAGCATGCATAAGCTAAAAGAAAACAGATTGCTTCCATTCTGGCAACTGGGGCAAATGTCTCTTCAAAGTCGATTCCTTCAACCTATGCATATCCTTTACATACCAATTTAGCTTTGTTCCTTGTAACTTGTCCACCTTCATTCAATTTATTCCTGAAGACCCACTTTGTGTCGATCACATTCTTATTCTTTGGTCTTGGAACCAGTTCCCAAGTGTCATTTTTCTCTATTTGATCCAATTCTTCATCCATGGCCTTATTCCAAGATTCATCATTGCTGGCTTCTTCAAAACAGTTTGGTTCAATTGTAGATAAGAGTGCTAGGTGTGTTTGTTTTGATGAACGGATTCTTCTTCTAGTATCAACTCCTGCATCTTTGTTTCCGATAATCTGATCTGAAGGATGATTCTTTTGTACTCGTTTACTGGGTGTCTTTGGAGACACTTTCTGAACTTGCTCTTCTGCTTCTGTCAGATTCTCTTCATCTTCCTCTTATACTTCTTTTTCATCTTCTGTTTCTTCTTCTAAGGGTTGTTTCATTGATTCATTTTCTTCCTTTGATTATAATCTATTGTTTCATCAATTGTTACATTGATGCTTTCCACAAATTTGTTCAATCTTATATTGTAACACTTGTATGCATTCATTGTACTTGAGTAACCAACAAGTACTCCTTTTTCCACACGAGAGTCAAAATTTCTCATTCCGCCATCTTCTCTTTTGATATAGCATTTGCTTCCAAAAAATCTGAAGTGATTTACATTTGTTGGTCTTCCTTTCCATAGTTTGTAAGGAGTTTTGTCAGTGTTGTTTCTAAGCATTACTCTATTTTGATTTTGAACTATTGTATGCAATGCTTGTGTCCAAAAAATATCTATCAATTTTGAATCCATTAACATTGTTCAATCAATTTCCTGTACTGTCCTATTCTTTCTTTCAACAACTTCATTATGTTGAGGTGTCCTAGAAATGCATAATTGCCTTTTTATTCCATGATTGCTGCAGTAGTCCATAAATTCCTTTGAGGTGAACTCTCCTCCATTATCAAATCTCAAGCATTTGATTTTTGAATCCATTTCATTTTCAACCATTTCCTTTTAGATATTGAAGTTTTCAAAAGCTTCTGACTTATTCTTGAGAAAGCAAACTGCATTCGTTCTTGTATAAACATCAACTAATAACATGAAGTATTTCTCACATTTTAAGCCCTTTGTTTTAATTGATCCAACTATATCAGTATGCACAATTTCCAGTAGTCTTGTCATTGAATATTCCTTTGATTTAAACCTGGTCTTTGTTTGCTTTCCTTGTTGACAATGCTTGCATAAAGTGTTGGTTGGTTTGTGCTCTGGGTCATTTGTCTTACTGCTTCTCTTTTTTTGAATTTAACAAGGTTATCAAAATGTGTGTGCCCCATTCTTCTCTGCCATATCCAACTTTCATATTCCTTTCCTAGACAACACTTTTCATTTCCAATTTCACATAACACATATATGTTGCTTGAAGTTCTTGCAGCTGTAGTGACCAATTTCCCTGAACCTTATTTTCTTATCTCACACATTTGTGAATCGAAAGTAACTTTATGAACTTGTTCACACAATTGACTCACGCTTAGAAGATTATGTGTCATATCTTCTAATAGTAGAACATTTTCTGCCTTTTCATTCTTGTTCCCAATTCAAATTGTGCATTTTCCAATGATTTTGGTTGAATCATCATTTCTAAAGGATATTGATCCATCTCTTTTCTTTCGTAATGTAAGAAACTTATCTCTATCACCTGTCATGTGTTTTGAACATCCACTGTCAACATACCAACTACATTTATTTTGTTTAGTTATTAGAGAAATTGTGCATTCTTCATTGCTATATTGATCTTGCTTTCTTATCCATGTCATTTTCTGAGGTTCATGTTTGTGACTGTTGTTATTATGTTGAGGTTCTTTAGGAAGGACTGTCATTCTACAATCTTTGGCCACGTGTCCAAAATTTCTACATTTGTAACATTCCACTTTAGTGCTCAAAGATTCAAACCTGTTGTAACTTCTTCTATGTGTTTCACTAGGTCTTCTTGAATAACCCCTTTGTGTATGACTCTCAAATTTGTTATTGTTCATGTGTTAGCTCTTCAATTCATAGCTTTATGTCCAAATTATTACATGCATAACATAAACCAAAAAATGTAGTTTGATACCTAGGAGTTGAAGATCTTCTAAAGGAGGTTCTCTTATGAATCATTCTTCTTCTTGAGGCCTATCTGTATGTTGTTGATTTTGAAAACTGGATATTCTTGGTGGAGGAGTGTCCCTATAATCTTCCTTGTATATCTTCCTATCCCCTTTGATTGTTTCTGAATAACTTTTTGGATATGTTTCTTGCTCTATTGTTTTCGAGCTTGATCCATTTTTTGTCTGATTGTATCCAAGTCCAGACTTGTCAAGATGAGTTTTTGACTACTGATAATATCATCCAGAACTTTTGAGCTATTCTGCATATTTTTCTTTTGAAAATCCTTTCTTAGTGTGACAATCTTTGCTTCCGAGTTTCCAATGATCATGTCATTTTCTTCTAGCTTTTCTTTGAGTGCTTCATCAATTCTTTTATCTTCTTCTATTTGAACCTTCAATTTTGTGATCATTTGTTCTAGTTCTCGAGTATCCTTTTTCTTGTCTAGTTATGCTTGTAGTTTCTTGTTTTTCTTCTTTTCTCTTCTGATAACTTCTATGGCACACATTAGTTCTTGTCGATAGTCAACTTCTTCTTCTTCAATTTCTTCTTCGACTTCTTCATATTCTTCTTCGGCTTCTTCATTTTCTTCTTCGGAATTTTCTTTGTTAGAGTCTTTTACTGCCATGAATAGAACTCTTCATGTCTCACTCTCACTGACTTCATCTTCATCTGATCATGAGATGTCTTCTTTGGTGCATAAGATTTTCTTGAAAACTTTCTTTGTAGTTCTTTTGCCTTTAGATGTGTGTTTTCCTTTTGAGTAACCTTCATCATTTCTATTTTTCTTATGAGGACATCTGTTAAAAAAATGACCAATACCATCACAATTAAAACAAATTAAATGAAGCTTACCTCTATACCTACCGTCAGTTCCCTTGTTCAGTATTTTGACGAATTTGGCCACTTCATCATCTTCTGAGACGTCATTGTTGCTATTATATTCTTCTTCTTCCTTTTTCTTTTTCTTTGATCTTTTGGATGCTTTGAAGGCTACTTATTTTACATATGGATTTTCCTGTTCAATTCTCATTTCATATGCTGTGAAAAAATCCATGCAGTTCCTCCATGCTTATGGAGTTTAGATATGATCTTTCTTCTAGTGCTGATATCTTAGGGTTAAATCTCATAGGAAGAGATCTTAGTACCTTTTGAACAATTACAGATTCTTCGGTTTCTTCTCCCAATCCTATGATTTCCTTCACTATTTCATCAACTCGTAAGAAGTAGGCTGCAATATTCTCATCTTCCTTCATTTTTAGTTGTTTGAACTGACATCTGTAAGTTTGAAGCTTTGTTGCTTTGACTTTTGTATTTCCTTCATAAATATTTCGAAGCTTGTCCCAAATCTCTTTAGTGGATTTACAATGTACAACTTTAGTGAATATTGTATCACTGAGAACATTCAAAAGTGCATTTTTGGCTTTCAAATTGTTCTCACCATGTTTCACTACTTTGTCATTTTTTGGTGGAACTGTTGGTGCTGTGTATCCATCTAAAATTGATTGTCAAATTTGAAATCCCTATGTTTGTATGTATGTCTTCATCCTTATGCTCCAAAAAGCATACTTCTATCCATCAAACTGTGGTATTCCATTTTTATACAAGTTGGTACTCTCCATGATCTACCTTTTAGTGGTTAAACTGATTTCTGAAGGAACCTTCTCTAATACCAATTGTTGGATTACTGAGAGGGGGGCTGAATCAGTAATAGTGTAATTATAATCATTTTTCTTCAAATAATCCAAGTGTTATATAAATGTAGAATTATAATCTTATAACGAGAAATAAGAAATGAATAATCACACACATACACAATACACTAGTGTTTTACGTGGAAACCCAAATCGGGAGAAAATCACATAATGTTTGTTCTTATATGTCTTGAAGAATTACATTCATTGGAATCACCAAATTCCTTTATTTTCCAGCTGCAACTGGAAGGAGGCTCCAACCCCCTAGTTTCTCAAGCTACAACTTGAGATAAGATCCAACTCTCCAGTTCTATGGCTACAACTAGAAGGAGGCTACAACCCCCTATGTTCTCTAGCTACAATCGGAAGGTGGCTACAACCACCTGTCCTTGCCTCATCCAACCGCCCTGAAGTAAAAGTAGAATGATGGAACCATTGTCACACTATCACTATGAGATATACAACTGTAAACCTATACCAAAAAACTTGAACCATGCATCAACCATGCATCAACCTATAATCAACTTGTACCATAAACAAGTGCATCAACCATGCACCAACCAGTACCATAAATAAGTGCATCAACCATGCACCAACCTGTACCAAAATTTGTAATCAACCTATACCATAAACAAGTGCAAAAAATCATGTACCAAGTATGTACCAATCATGTGTCAACTACTCATCAACTATGACTCATCAATTTGAACCAACATCATCAACTATACACCTCATGTATGTGTCAACTCATCAACTACTTGTCTCAACCATGTACCTGACTTGTACCTCAACCAAAAGCCCTCATTAATTTAATCATACAAATATTATTTATAACTCTATAATAGACCTAGTGTATATGATCACATACCTTCAAACCTTCCTTAACTTTAAACAACAAGAGACTAGCATTTACATCAAACTTTTATTTAGTCTCACGTGACTAGTTTTGGATTAGTCAACAACCCTATCTTGAAATAATCATAACTTTGTACCTATAATGAATAAAGATATGAAACTAATATACAATGTTATTCAATGTGTTTTATGCAATTCCTCTAGGTTTCACTACTTGGAACCTCTCAAAAAAGTAGTTATAGCAAAAATGGTATACCTTGCTGAATTCTGGCTTATTCTAGAGAGTGACCTTGTAGAGTGTGCCCCGCATGAAATATTTGTTGAATCGATCTGAAACTGTTACACATCATAATAAATACTGTAATATAACCAAAACATTTTGTATTAATGAATTTGGATCTATTATGAATAATTTATGACATTTTTACTCGAAACACCTGGTTTTGACTAGTTTCGGGACTAGCCACAAACCCTGATTTCCACAGAGTGTAACTCCAAAAATAAAATGACCCACAAGATGAATTTTTTACCACAGATACTTGGATATGTTTCCTCAATGGAATATAAATTTCACATTCTGAAGCATTATAGAAAAAAAAATTATTGGGAAAATGGTTAGATGACATGTAAATAACATACCCTAGAAAACATCATCAAAAGAATTTATCCTTCCTTGAATTTCGGCCTTCTTTTCTTCACCTTCCCGCAGAAATTATTCTTAGATATCCTTTGGATACCTCAGAAACCTATAGGTATTCAATATTTTCAAGTGTTTCTAAAATGAGAGAGTCTTGCCTCTTATTTATACTCTCCAAGTAGCTTCCTTAAAAACATCTTCTAGGTCACTTTGCCCACTTTCCTTATTTTAGGGTTAACCCCCTTCTAATTTTTCCATTAAATTTATTATTTAAATAATTTATTTTGTATTCACTTTGAATTATAGTACACTCATCAATTCACTTTATTATTTACCTTCTAAAATCTCTTAAACCACTTTGACTACTTTGACCTTTTGGGGCTTCTAGATGACATAAGAGGGTCCTCCAACTTCGTAAGGCCGTAACTCTCAAACCGTGAGGAGTTATGTGATGTTCCACATACCACCAGAAATGGAATGACATGTACCATCCATATAGAATACTATGACCTGAAAATATATCAAAACTCATACCATTATCCATCAAACAAACTTGGGTCCACTACCCAAACCTGGGTTCTCCAACTTTTCATGGCCATAACTCTCTAACCGTGAGGAGTTATGTGATGTTCCACATACCACCGAAGATGTCATAATAAGAACTATCCATATAGGATAGTTTCAATGAAAAATTCACTGACCTTCATCTCATTATTCCACAAATAAGCATGGGTTCTCTAACCATACTTCTAGGATAACTCAATCCACAAAGCATCTTCCTGTGAGGGATTTCACCATAAGGGGACCACTTTGGAGTTCATCCATTTCTACTTATTATCAACCATGACAAGACAATAATGATTCATATTTACATAAAACAATCTTGGGTCCATTACCCAACCTTGGTGCTACGGGGATTTCTTCAAGGGTTGACATCGATTACAACCAACCTTAATCAACAATCTCCCCCTTTGGCATTGATGGCAACACTCTGATGAAATACTAAAATCATATCACTCATACTCCCCCTGGAACCATGCCTCTATCCTCTACATCTGATAAATCTTCTCCCCCTGGAACCATGCCTTTGTCCTCTACATCTAATACATCTCTCCCCCTTTGTCATCAATGACAAAGGTATCTTTCCATCCGGGGTTGCTCCCCCTCACTGAATTGTCTTATTATGGTGTTTTCTCGTGTACATCTAAGACATATAAGATAAGCATTCAAAAGCATTCATTTTGGAGTACAAATAACTCTGAATCTTTGATGATACTCAAAAGCTTTCCATGGAAGTGGTTTTGTAAAGATGTCTTCCACTTGTTCTTTTGTGCCCACATACTCAACTCTGATGTTCTTTTCTGCAACATGTTCCTGTAAAAAGTGATACTTGATTGGAATGTGCTTCGTCTTGGACTGCATCACCGGATTCTTTGAGATACTGATGGCGCTTGTATTATCACAATAGATTGGAATGGGCTCATCATACTCAACCTGTATATATGTCAGAGTTTGTTTCATCCAAAGAACATGTGTACA
Organism: Picea engelmannii; assembly: GCA_009831015.1. Taxonomy (NCBI): domain Eukaryota; kingdom Viridiplantae; phylum Streptophyta; class Pinopsida; order Pinales; family Pinaceae; genus Picea; species Picea engelmannii. The sequence goes on along the minus strand of ML784765.1, from coordinate 608,599 downwards.
ACATGATGTTGCTACAATGTACTCTGCCTCGACTGTAGATAAGGATATTGATGATTGTTTCCTACTTAGCCATGATACTAAACACTCACCCAAGTAGAGTTTTTCTCCATTGGTGCTTCGTCGGTCATCAATACAACCTACCCAATCTGCATCTGTGTAAGAAATAAGTGATAGATCCTTTCCTTTTAGATACCATAATCCAAACTCTTCGGTAACTTTGAGATATCTAAAAATCCTCTTCACTGCTAATACATGTGATTCCTTTGGTGCTGCTTGAAATCATTCCACCTGTCCAACTACCTACATTACATCTGGTCTAGATGTTGTCACATATAGTAGGTTTCCAATCATTGACCTGTATTTCCTCTGATTTGTAGACTTCGAATCATCATCTGTGCTCAACTTGTAATTGGTTTGCATGGGTGTGATGATTGGTTTGCAATATTCCATACCAAACCTTTTTAGCATTTATCTGATATACTTGGTTTGAGAAATAAAAATTCCTTGGTTTCTTTGGCGTATCTAAAGTCCCAGAAAGAAGGATAGTTTTCCAAGTAACAACATTTCAAATTCATTATGCATATCGTTTGCAAATTTCTGGCTTAACCTGTCATCATCACTACCAAGAATAATATCATCAACATAAACTTCAATTAATAAAATATTACCTTGAATTACCTTGATGTAGAGGTTGTTGTCTACACTTCCTTTTATGAACCTTGCATGTTGCATATACTTATCCAATCTAGAGTACCATGCTCTAGGAGCCTGTTTTAGACCATACAAGGCCTTGTTTAATTTACACACATAATCTGTGTTTTATGACAACTGAAATCCTTCTGGTTGTTCAATGTAGAATTCTTCTTCAAGTTCCCCATTCAGAAAAGATGATTTTACATTCATTTGATACATTTTAATATTTTTGGAGCATGCATAAGCTAAAAGAAAACAGATTGCTTCCATTCTGGAAACTGGGGCAAATGTCTCTTCAAAGTCGATTCCTTCAACCTTTGCATATCCTTTACATACCAATCTAGATTTGTTCCTTGTAACCTATCTATCTTCATTGAATTTATTCCTGAAGACCCACTTTATGTCGATCACATTCTTATTCTTTGGTCTTGGAACTAGTTCCCAAGTTTCATTTTTCTCTATTTGATCCAATTCTTCATCCATGGCCTTATTCCAAAATTCATCCTTGTTGGCTTCTTCAAAACAGTTTGTATCAATTGTAGATAAGATTGCTAGGTGTGTTTGTTATGGTGAATGTATTCTTCTTCTAGTCTCAACTCCTGCATCTTTGTTTTCAATAATCTGATTTGAAGTACGATTCTTATGTACTTGTTTACTGGGTGCCTTTGGAGACACTTGTTGAACTTGCTCTTCTGTTTTTGTCGAATTCTCTTCATATTCCTCTTCTACTTCTTTCTCATCTTTTGCTTCTTCTTCTAAGGGTTGTTTCATTGATTCATTTTCTTCCTTTGATTTTGGTCTGCCTGTTTCATCAATTGTTACGTTGATGTTTTCCACAACTTTGTTCAATCTTAGATTATAACACTTGTATGCTTTCCTTTTACTTGAGTAACCAACAATTACTCCTTTGTCCACACTAGAGTCAATATTTCCCATTCCTCCATCTTCTCTTTCAATATAGCATTTGCTTCCAAAAACTCTGAAGTGCTTTACATTTGTTGGTCTTCCTTTCCATAGTTCGTAAAGAGTTCTGTTAGTGTTGTTTCTGAGAATTACTTTGTTTTGAATGTGAACTGTTGTATGCACTACATGTGTCCAAAAAATATATGTCAATTTCGAATCCATTAACATTGTTCAAGCCATTTCATGTACTATCATGTTCTTTCTTTCAACAACTCCATATTTTTGAGGTGTCCTAGCAACGGAGAATAGTCTTTTCATTACATGATTGTTGCAGCAATCCATAAATTTCTTTGAGGTGAACTCTCCTCCATTATAAGATCTCAAGCATTTGATTTTTGAATCCATTTCAGTTTCAACCATTTCCTTGTAGATCTTGAAGTTTTCAAAAGCTTCTGACTTATTCTTGAGAAACCAAACTGCAGTGATTCTTGTATAATCATCAACTAATAACATGAAGTATTTCTCACATTTTAAGCCCTTTGTTTTAGTTGGTCCAACTAGATCAGTATGCACAATTTCCAATGGTCTTGTCGTTGAATATTCCTTTGATTTAAACCTGGTCTTTGTTTGCTTTCCTTGTTGACAATGATTGCATAAGTGTTGGTTGGTTTCATGATCTGGGGAATTTCTTTGACTGCTTCTCTTTTGCTGACTTTGACAAGGTTATCAAAATGTATGTTCCCCATTCTTTTGTGCCATAGCCAACTTTCATCTTCCTTTCCTAGACAACACTTTTCATTTCCAATTCCACTTAACACATATATGTTGCTTGAAGTTCTTGCAGTTGTAGCGACCAATTTCCCTGAAACTTCTTTTCTTATCTCACACTTTTGTGAATCGAAAGTAACATTATGACCTTGGTCACATATTTCACTCACACTTAGAATATTATGTTTCATATCTTCTTCTAGTAGAACATTTTTTGCCTTTTCATTCTTGTTCCCAATTTGGACTGTGTCTTTTCCAATGATTTTGGCTGAATCATCATTTCCAAAGGAGACTGGTCCATCTCTTTCCTTTCGTAATGTAAGAAACTTATCTCTATCACATTTCATGTGTTTTTAACATCCAATGTCAACATACCAACCTTGTTTCTTCTGTTTAGTTGTTAGAGCAATTGTGCATTCTTCATTGCTATACAAATCTTGCTTTCTTATCCATGTCGTTTTCTGAGATTCTTGTCTGTGGTTGTTGTTATTTTATTGAGGTTATTTAGGAAGGATTGTCATTCTGCAATCTTTGGCCACATGTCCAAATTGTTACATTTGTAACATTCCACTTCAGTGCTCAAAGATTCAAACCTGTTGTAACTTCTTCTCTGTGTTTCACTAGGTCTTCTTGAATAACCCCTTTGTGTATGACTCTCAAAGTTGTTATTGTTCCTATTGTTATCTCTGCAATTCACAGCTTCATGTCCAAAATTATTACATGCATAACATAAACCAAAAAATATAGTTTGATACCTGGGAGTTGAAGATATTCTAAAAGGAGGTGCTATTATGAATCCTTCTTCTTCTTAAGGCCTATCTGTCTGTTGTTGATTCTGAAATCTAAATCTTCTTGGTGGAGGAGTGTCCCTGTAATCTTCCTTGTATATCTTCATATCCCCTTTTATTGTTTCTGCATAACTTTTTGGATATGTTTCTTGCTCTATTGTTTTGGAGCTTGATCCCTTTTCTGTCTGATTGTATCCAATTCTAGACTTGTCAAGATGAGATTTTTTACTACTGATAATGTCATCCAGAACTTTTGAGCTATTCTACATATTTTTCTTTTGAATATCCTTTCTCAGTAAGACAATATTTGCTTCCAAGTTTCCAATGATCCTGTCCTTTTCTTCTATATTTTCTTTGAGCGTTTCAATTCTTTTATATTCTTCTATTTGAACCTTCAATTTTGTGATCATTTGTTCTAGTTCTCGAGTATCATTTTTCTTGTCTAGTTTTGCTTGTAGTTTCTTGTTTTTCTTCTTTTCTCTTCTGATAACTTCTATGGCACACATTAATGCTTCTCGATAGTCAACTTCTGCTTCTTGAGTTTCTTCTTCGACTTCTTCATATTCTTCTTTGACTTCTTCATATTCTTCTTCGGAATCTTCTTTGTCAGAGTCTTTCACTACCATGAATAGAACTCTTCATGTCTCACTGTCACTGACTTCATCTTCATCTAATGATGAGATGTCTTATTTGGTGCATAAGATTTTCTTGAAAACTTTCTTTGTAGTTCTTTTTTTCTTTATATGTGTGTTTGCCTTTTGAGTAACCTTCATCATTTCTCTTTTTCTTATGAGGACATTTGTTAGCAAAATGACCAATACCATCACAATTAAAACAAATTGAAAGAAGCTTACCTCTACACCTACCTTTGGTTCCCTTGTTCAATCTTTTGACGAAGTTAGTCACTTCTTCATCATCTTCTGAGACGTCACTAATGCTACTATATTCTTATTCTTCCTTTTTCTTTTGCTTTGATCTTTTGGATGATTTGAAGGCTGCTTCTTTTACATCTGGATTTTCCTGTTCAGTTCTCATTTCATATGTTGTGAAGATTTCATGCAGTTCGTCCATGCTTATTGAGTTTAGATCCGATCTTTCTTCTATTGTTGATATCTTAGGGTTAAATATCATAGGAAGAGATCTTAGGACCTTTTGAACAATTACAGATTCTTCGATTTCTTCTCCCAATCCTATGATTTCATTCATTGTTTAAATGAATCGTAAGAAGTAGGCTGCAATATTCTCATCTTCCTTCATTTTTAGTTGTTTGAACTGACCTCTGTAAGTTTGAAGCTTTGTTGCTTTGACTTTTGTATCTCCTTCATAAATATTTCAAATCTTGTCCCAAATCTCTTTAGCAGATTTACAATGTGCAACATTGGTGAATACCATATCACTGAGACCATTCAAAAGTGCATTTTTGGCTTTGGAATTATTCTCACCGAGTTTCACTGCTTTGTCATTTGTTGGTGGAATTGTTGGTGTTGTGTATCCATCTACAATTGATTGTCAAACTTTAAATCCTTGTGCATGTATATATTTCTTCATCCTTATGCTCCAAAAAACATAATTTTATTGATCAAACTGTGGTATTTCAGAACCAAATGTCGTTCGGAGTCTTTGATACCTAGCTTGGTGCGCAAGGTATGGAAGGTATTGGTGAACTCCGGAACTGCTTGGCCCCTCTCTTACCGCAGTGTGGTCCATCTCATGTATTGTTCCTCATAGTTGCCAACAGGGTAGTACTGTTCCTTTACCGCATCCACAAAAAATTCCCAAGTGGGCTCGGCCCCATATATTCCAGAATCCTC